>UZAN01041005.1:26079-51856 GCA_900618425.1 Echinostoma caproni
TGTGTCGGACAGAAAGATATGCAAAAACTACTTTCGTCAATAATTTTTCTTAAAAAGCATACCAAACGTTTAGTAGCAGTAAGTTCATGCACTACCTCTTCCACTATTGTGTACTCATGTTACTTTCTGTTACTATGGTGACCCTATCTGCTTCGTTTATTTTTAGATGCCAGCTCGTTTCCTATGACAGAACGAGAGAACCATAAATGTCAGTGAATTCGCTGAGCGGAACGTCGCTTTGGTACATTATATAACGATGCATAGACACCGGTCAGAAGGTGGACGATTGTTTTTCATGGTTCATAATCTTGCCTGTAAAGACCATTTAATGGTTTGTTGTTTGAGCGGACACACTTACGTTCTCGGTTGAGGTTGAGAGGAGGCGAACTCTGAGTGATAATATTTATTATTAACGTTTCGATCAAAGCTGGGACTAGTTGTCAAACGATAACATGTGTGGATGAATTGGGTTTGCTCGTGCTTTGCACTGTGCTTTACATCGCGCCTGTTTGTCTATCAAGCCCGCGTTCCTCATTAGCTGTACAATCGTTGGGTAATTTTTATCGATTTCGACGTGTCGATTGAATGAGTTGATAGAGTGATGCGCTTCGAGGATCAGACGTTCCCCTTTTTCTCTTTGCCCTCGCCACTACTTCTTTTTCGTTGATTCTGATCGCGTGACCTATCGTTACGTTATAGTTCCACAGATGTGACTTCGGGTCAGTGAGTCGTATTGCAAGCGTGTGTTCGTGTGGGCGAGTGCACAGTTGTCTGTCTCACCTACGTTGGTGACGGTTTAGGCACAGAATTGCCTACACCAACCCTGATTGGTCGTGTGGTTCGACGTGGCCCTTGCCGTTCAACGAAATTGACTGCCGACTCCTCTGCGTATCTAACCTGCATATGTGGTATGAATTCACTAAGACCATGACGGGAACGCAGAGTCTGTGTTCTGCCTGACGGTTTGGTGGTGGTGACCAAATTTCACAAGGAGAACGGGAAAAACAAATTAACATGTTTTGATGTTATGATTATCAGTATTCAACAGAGCCCTGAAGCACAAGACAACCGAAATTTGATGAAAAAAACACTGTTTTTCCATTAATGAAAGCAATCGGAAAAATATACCGAACAGAAGGTTAAACTGCAGAGTGAATAAAGCAACAAACGTAAACTGGCGTGTTCAAAAGCATGGGCTACATGACCTGATTAAAAGTGAATGCGGAACCTGTCCTACGATGAAACCAATGCGGAGCACTGACTCTACATCGTTTCTGAATGTTTTCTATTCCTAACTATTCAACACTGCGACTACCCGTCTGGTGAGCTTAAAGATGGTGCTCAGCGGACTAAAACCACAATAAGGTTTGGAATAGTATACGAAAAATTGAACTATTGCACTAGCAAATATGCTTCAATTGTGTAAAACATGATGGGATGATCCTGAACGCTAATTCCGCAAAAGAAACAGCATACCAAGTCACTAGTTTTGCATGGTTTATCTGAGTTTCGTTCCGTAATCGCAAAAATGTGACCTTGATCTACCAGAGTGACATCGTGAATGGCGGTAAGTTGATGCGAACGGTACGATTCAAATCAGACCAATTCGCTCGATAAAATTATTTGCTGGTGAGAAAATCCTATTCGAATCAATACTGGCGCGAATTTAGTGAAATTCTACTATTTCCCTAGTTCATTTCGACAACGCACTGCGTCCGCTCACTTGCAATCAACTAGAAACGATCTACGCACCAGTCGGGCCGGGTTAATCAGCTTCCTTTCAATTTCCAGCTTAGTCCTATAGACGCACTGAAACAAACGTGGTTGAAGCAATCGTTTTGTTATTGTATGACATATTGGTCTACGTTTGAATATTTCTGCCAGATTCATTGATTTTGCGGGGTATTTGTGAACAGATCGTGATTTGTTCAGGGAGTTCGGTTCGATCTTGATGATCCCGTCAGTTGTATACCGAGAGATAGTAGACAATATAGCGCAAATAATTTAATGATGAGTGGCTACTTCACCCAAATTTCTAGTTTCGATATCTTTTGTTCTGGATACGGTGGAATTATCCGACTTCTCACAACCGTTTCTCGGCAATTGCGGTGGAGAACAATCACCATTGTCCTGAGGCATTACCAGAAATCTGCTAGTTCAGTTAAACTGACTTGGCGAAGTAAGAGAGAGGTTGCAAGAGAGAACATGGAGAAAAGCGTTTCACAAGTCGAGGGTATCATCAATGATAACACCGATGTAGGTTTCAGTTTTTACAAACATTAACCATGCACTTTCGTGGGCCGGTTTTCGTTGCTGTCTTTTGGTGCCACATTTGGATAAAATACCAGAATGAAGATTGGAATGTTGAGAGCAAATTGAAACGCAAGATGGAGAATTCGTGGAAGGTGTTAGGGGAATAATGAGCGGATGCACGAGCGCCACTGTTTGCGGCACCCAGCCATATCACTCAGTGTCTCTAACCAATAGTGACTATCATCTCGAGGTCCATAGCCAGGGAGCCTAACGGGACCTAGGTTACCGATGTAGGCTGTCTGCACGCGTCCGATTTGAGGACCCCGTTCGTCGGCGATCAACATTTTTTGTAGAGATCATAAAGGCAGTAAAATCTGCCCATGAAACAAGAAAAACCCATCTGTTCACTGCTTCCTGGAATCAAAACCGTGCAACCAACAAAGCCGGACCAACTTGATGATGTTTCTGTGCTCAATAGAAATGATTTCAGCTGTTCTATTCAGATAGGTCAGTCACACTGCAATAAAGCCAAACACAAATTACGTGAATCCGTGAAGGAAAGAGTTGGTGCTACGATGCGCAAATTTTCACATTCAATTATTCACATTTCTAGATGACTTATCAGACCGTGTGGAACCGCAACAAATATATACGTATATATAATGTATTTTGCTTTACTTCGTTGCTATGCTAACGCCCTATATCAACATTGTATTTCCTGCAATATGCACCATGTTAAGATGCAGCGAAATCGTCCTGGACATCGTGCAGTATTGCAATATGGTCTTTTCTTTTGATATATATATATATATATATATCGGTTTTACAGCCTTATAGGAGACTGGATGAAGTTCCTTAGATCCATTTCTTCCTTCTTTCTTTGTATCCCTTCGCAGTGATTACTCAGACTAATGAGAATCAGGTCCTTCTCGTGGGTTATCAACACCGAGGTTGAACTTTGTCAGATGCAATCGTCAAATTGGGACCGTTAACGTGTTTCCCAGTAAAACGGTTCTATAGAATCCCGTCGGAGGTATTATATTTTTTAGAAAATGGACAGAGGACATCTGCAAATGAAACGTACTATTGAAATTGGTAATGGTCCTTAATGAACACGAGCAAAACACCCTGGTGGATTCAGTGTCCTCGATCTTTTGAGATTACAACATTCAAAAGAAACAAGTGGTGTGATACAACTGTCACGAACCCCATTGTATAAAGCATATACCTTCACATTGTTGCTTATTACTGCTAGGCAGCATTTCCATGCAGACGTAGATTGTATTCTAACTAATGGACGGGTAGGGCACTGTTCTCAAACCGGGGTCAAAGTGAATCCAAGATGGTCGATAAATCTGAGTCCTTAAACTAGTACTTGGTCGAGCACAATTGGTGTTCCATCGTTTTAGCTTGCCGTGTACTAGAGTATTTCACCCAGTTGATTGAAATAGCACAAAGTATACAAAGCATTGCCCCCTCCTCTTTACCGATATTTTGTAAGGAAGTTAGAGTCACTCACATTGATCAGTTACATTGAAACTGTGAATCCATAGTGCTTTATTGCAAGTAAATTGATGGTCACAATAAAAGATGTTGATCACGATAACTACCTCCCTATTCAAACAGGAAGCAAATCGACAAAACGTGCTTTCAAGCAATTGGATAGCCTCACATTCGATTATTACACTACTTACCAAAGTGTTACAGTAGTGAAGCCGAGAGATCAGTAAATCCATATAGGTAGATGTCGAACGGTAGGCAGGAATACAAGACTCTTCTTCGTGGTCGATCCCCTCTGATTGTCTTGGAGTCGGAGCAGACAGCGTGGAAGTTCGATCCACATCGGACTCCGATTTGTTCTCCGAATCCTGCGTCAGACCTTTGATTTCCTTGGAGTGTTTCTCCTCAGGCATAGCAGTCAATAGGAATCGCAACAAGGCTGGTAGTATGGCCGAATTAGTCGTACGTACCAGGATCTCCTTCAGCAGTACGGTTGCCGTGATTACCTCGAGGACATTGGGCTGGAAAGAGAGAATGCATGTTAATGAGAACAGGAGTTTGAAACATGAACGGCCGTGGCAAATATCTCATTTTCTGATAACTTGGGGCAGTGGTTATGAGTGTAAATGAACTTCAAGATTATGTATGTTTCCATCCTGGTCTTGATCAAACAGAAAAAAATGCAAATTACGAGGTGACATTTGAGGTAAAACCCCGAACAACGTATGTATGGACGCCGCTGAATAAGTCTTTCTCTGCAACATATATACATATATTGGAATTGTGAAAAGTTCAGTAGCCCATGTTGGATTCAAACCCACACATGGACGCCGCCTACGCTTTTTGTACAGCGCACGCTCTACCAGCTAGGCTACGAGGCCACACCGATAGCACTGATCTTTTCACATTCGAATAACCTATCAATCTGCTAAACAACCGTTCGCACAATTAACCTTGCCTTAGATGTTCATTCGGTGGACTCCGGTGAATTCGAAGGAAAACCTGCCGGGGTAATCACTTTACAATCTAACTGGTGGATGCCATGTCTTTGTAAATTGCGTGCGTAATTCAAATGCGAAAAGATCAGTGCTATCATTGTGATCTGGTAGCTCAGCTGGTAAGGCGTGCATTGTCCAAAACATAGGCATCGTCCATGCGCAGGTTCGAATCTCACCGAGGCTACTGAGCTTTTCACAATCCCAACATGAAATTTCAATCTGCCAAATAACCATATGCACATATAACTGAATATTTAAAAAGATACCATGTATACGCATCAACTAGATAATGGATTCCCAACAAGCAAGCTTTTTCTGTCCACTTTATTTCCCTTAAATCGCTTTATTGCTTCTCGTGATACTTGTTAGCAGACGGTGATGTGCCAACAATTGGTCTCAGTGACTCCTAATCATACTTCCACCGATCATATATGTTTCACAGGACTGTTGTCGGTCGATGAAATCCGGTTATCCCATCCACCCATCCACAATGACTCCCTCCCTCTCCGGAAAACCTTTAAACCAATCAATGGCTTCAACATCTGCACTGTTTTGTAACATACATGTTCCATCAGAACATGCTTAAGACTCTCAGGAGGTAACATTCATTCCAAGACATTTCTTATATATTTGAAAACGGGTATCTGCTGTGTTTCCCTTTATTGGTGACCATCGTCCGAACCGGTTAACTGTTTTCTCCCCCCGGGGTTGTTTCCTCTCAGGCGTGGGGAGGATTATAACGATTATAACATGAAGTAAAATGTTTCAGCACCCATTTACTGTCTGACTGGTTCCTCTCAGATTATTCATAATTATCGTGTTAGAAATAAGATTGGAAAGAAAATTTCATTAGTGATTCACTTCAACTTAATGCAATTCAAGCTATTTTTCAGCGTTGATGTCTCTCACACAAGGTTAGTGTGCAGTTTCAGTTGTACTACTTGATGGAACCGTTTCCAATTCAGCCACATCTTTCTCATCGTTATTCATCTCAGAGGAGTCCGACGCGTCTGCATTTTCAAAACACTTGAAATTCCTTTCTCTCAACTAGACTGCATGTCGGCATCTTTGCATGCAATCCTGTGTATTTGTGTTCGCTCTACAACAAATCAGGACGCAATTCTGCTCAGGAAAACTGCATTCTCGTTAAACTGATAGCTTTTCCCTCACCGAGGGTGTTCGTCACATTGATCGTCCCAAGAGGATTCGCGGGCGCTGGCGAGGTCATCCAGTTGTGCTGTAAGAGTTGCTAAGTGAATTGGGCAACTTCCTGCAAGATTCAATGGTAATACGGAATTTGCAATAGCAACTACTGGATAAACATCAACGGTCGTCTTAAACGAATAGGCGAACACAAAACAACACGCAAAATAGGCAGAATCCTATCGCGCTATTTATCAAACAATTTTGGTGACGTTCCATGAAACACCCGGCTGGCGCGTAATGTTTGTACAGGTTTGATATCTGTTTCAGAAGGAGGGCCTTCAGATCGATTGGTTTCTGTCGGTAAGCAGGTGTGCGACCCGATGGCCGTGCTTGATCGAATGAGTTGTTTGTTCTTGGGGAGTTTCATTTGTGAACTTCATTGGAACTTGGAGGTGACCGCCAATTGGGAATAAACACATGATCGTACGTGAAGAAAAGTCAACTAACATGTAAAATCCTATGTGGACTTCAAATGAGCCATTTGGCTATCCCGACACACAAACACAAACTGAATAAACATTATCTGATCGAACTCAAAGGGAACCTAGCGACTAGACGCTTGAAAAGTAGATATTTGTGTGGCACAAATCGATGAGGGATAAGCTATGTAAGACCTATAAGTAATCAGTCATACACACCAATCACAACCAGAATCATTGCGTGTGATTAACAGATACAGCGGAATGAGTTGTTCACACCGATTTCTAATAATCCAGATGAAATAGATGATATTATAATCTCTCATCGGTTGCACAGCTCAGGAGAACAATAAAGCCTTCTCAGTCTTCTCAATTAGAAATCAGGGTGATCTGTGAAAAAAAATTAAAACCGTAAGATCATTACTGATTGTAATACGTACATCCTGCGTTTTAATTTTCCCAAACGGAAAGATAGAGATACCAGTCAGATCTAAAGACAGAGAACAGATCCGTTTTCGACTCTTCCCTCATGAGTGATTGAATCGCTCACCATTGAAGAGAAATCACACACAATTTCTCAGCTTAAATGGAGACGCACACACCTGAAGCATGAACAAATCGCGTACGGAAACGCTGCTCATTATTATATAAATTAGGATCGAAAACATTGCAGGTTTTAAGCATCTTGCACAACATAACAATTCATCTTGCTCATGCAGTTTCACGTGATTTGGTATTTTGAGAATTCCCGATCAATAAAACCGTGTGAACGAAGGCTTTATTCTTGTGAACCTCCCACAGGTTTACATTCAATTATCCATATCAGAGTCAAGTTCATAGAAGAAACAACAAAGAACCTATACAATTGATATCTGAAAGCGTATTATACCATTGGTAAGATAAAACGTGTTGCAACGTCCTCCCTCGATTACGCACATCACAACTGCTGATGATGAACCCAAACGAAATCGTATAAATCAATAAATACATTTGCACATCTCGTATAGCTCATCCCAAAAACAGTATTGCGTAATATCATGTCGCCGTTCTGTGTGCGGTGAGGCTATTAAGGTCAAGTGCTTTGAAAGTTACGTAACTCGCTTAGTTGAGTACTTATTGATTCCTTTTTCAGAAGTGGTAAGATTTGCGAGTCTGATTTTGCGTATTATTTTGCACTGCCCACTACTATTGGTGATCAATAGCGCGCGGTTACCGTATTTTTTCAAGAACAAAACAATGCAAATATTAGTATGAGGAAATCCTATGATGAGTTAAATGAGAGAAGCATCGTAGACTAAAAGTCCCTTGACATCCCGGTCGCAACTGAGTTTTCTCAAACCAGAGGGTGCAACTGAAAAACCGTCCCCAAATGGGCGGCGGTGATCAAGCGGTCAAGGTCACCAAATTATCGCTCCCGGGGACGTGTGTTGGAATTCGACAACCACAGTCTTGATTCCCCTATTTTCAGTGTGGTCTAAAGCAGCTCTTGGATTGACCGCTTCCGTCGTCCCGAAAGTTGTTGTTCTGTTCTGGTTTACACATTCAGCACGCTTTTCGAATAGATAATTCAGCATGACTTGAATTGGGTGGAGAAGCTGATTAGTATCAGTGGATCTGTACAGAAGGATTTCTTTCAAAATCCCTAAAGGGGAACATGCACAGACTATTCAGGTCGGGATGTTGTTACTTTTCTTTCCAAACTGATGACTGACAACCTAAGCCCTGGAGGTCGGGATGATCTACCCCACGGGCAACTAATAAAACAAATCCTTGAATAAAATGCTGAGAACCAGGGTCAAAACGTTTCTATCCATTCGTATCATAATAACAATGGACATTCATCCAAAGGGTGTAATGGGTATAGGACAAGTGTGGCAACTCTAAGCTGGTTGACTGTCATGTGCTATATTCGAATTTTTCTGTTTCCATCATCTACCCAGCTCTAATCCGGAGGTCACAGAGGCTGAGGTATGCACCTACGGTCAAGCGCTGACATGGGCGAAATTAACCACATTGCTGAAGTTAATCAAAATCTAAAAGTCTCCGCAAGTTTGCCCCGAGTGTGCGAAGACAAACAGTTCTTTTCCTAAGATAATGGACTGGATTTCTGATGGTACTGAAGGAAACCTGTTTAACTAACAGAGGTGGATTGAACCCCCCGGCTTGCCTCCTCATCTTCACATCAAATGAGGCTTAGGCAGCCATATACTGGTCCACGACTAGCTAACAATTTCTGCTTGGTTGTGCAAAACCAGGCTGGTTTTAGACCTGATCGAGGTTGTACGGATCACATCTTCACTCTTCGCCAAATTCTGGAGCACCGACATTCTTTTCGTAGACCCACCATCTCTGTTTTCCTCCGCTTGAAAGCGGCTTTCAACTCAGTTGACCGCACTAAACTCCGGTGCTGCCTTTCCCCGAAGGGTGTACCCGAGAGGATAATTTCAATCTTTATACTTTATACTTGCTTTATACTAACAGCCGAAGTTAAGTCCGAGGTTACGGCACTTCTTCATCTGAGTTCACCACGGAAAGTAGTGTTCGTCAGGGTTGTCCTCTCTTGCCCTTTAACCTTGCTAAAGATTATGGAAACAGCCCTATCCTCGTGCGAGGATAGCGGTATCCATTTATTCACAGGTAGTAGACCGTCTGATCTAGAGTATGCAGCAGGCATTGTGCTGCTAAGTGAAGATTCAGTTAAGTTGCAAGCTTTTCTGGATAACTTGAATGCCGTGTACGTTTTTCACCTTCAGTATAAAATGTTACTTCAAAACTGGGTTGGTCCAGTACCCAGCCTCACGTTAACCGGGGAAGTAACAGAGCAAGTGGATGAGTTTTGTTATTTGGGCAGCTGTACCTCACCCGGTGGACGCACCACGGATGAAGTGTCGGCTCGCATACAGAAGGCTCGATTGGCATTTGCCAAATGGAGACATCTGTGGTGCCGTCGCGACATCCGGTTGTCTGTGAGGTGTCAAGTGTATGCTGCAGTAGTTCAGCTAGTTCTGTTACATGGCGCAGAAACTTGGCCATTCGGAAAACAGGACAAAGATAGACTGTCGGTGTTCGAACACCACTGTCCACGCAGCATTGAATAAATCTGGTGGGGCAGCCGGACGAACAATACTGGGGTTATGCGCAAAGTTTTAGGTAATCTTGGTCGCCCACTGGAGCAAATGGTCAACCTCCATAGATTACGTTGTTTTGGACGTGTGTTACACATGTCGCCAAATAGGAATCTGGGTCAAATGGTTTTTGTTAGGCTCCCTTGCTGGGGACCTCGGGGCGATCGTAATCGATGGTTAGAGACACTAAGTGATATGGCTGAGTGTCGTAAACAGTTGCATGTTCTCAATTTCTCTGTAACATTATTACACTAAAATTCTTCATTTTCTATTCCATTCTACTTTCAACTTTTCTGTCTTTCTGCTAATGTTCATCCAAATGGCCAGTCCAGAGACTGCAAGCAAAATCGGCTTACGGAAGTGCATGGTTAATGGTTGTACAGTTATTTGCACTACGTGATTTCACCGTCAACTTACTCCATTTTGCAAATATGAAAGCATTCTCCAATGACTTGTCCGATCGTTTGTGCGCGTAACCATGCCCGCGCTTCCCATAAAGCCATTAGGCCTTTAATGAACACTTAACCATGGAGCGCACATGGAGTTAGCCATTCCGGTTTCTACTATTGTTTAGCTCTACATAGCAATGATGAGTTTCGTTTCTGTCCAGGACCTGAAATTACTTGAAAGCTGTTTGATTTCCAGATCCATTTAGGATCTGCAAGTGACCCGGGAAAGGAAGCAAGTTAGTCGTAACAATGGATTTTTGAAGGAGATTTTCATTAGACAATGGTATGAGCGATTGAAGGTGAGTAGATGGCGTGTTCTCTTCAGAATGCATATATATATATATATATATATATATTTGTGTATGTGCGTCTAAGCAACCGGTGATTGGGATTCGCGAAGAAGCATCAGTAACGTGAGTTGATACAGTGACTTTATTGTAATCATTCAATCAATCATAGTATTTATTACAGCAAACGCAGTCAACAAATATTGAGTGTACTGCACACTACAAGGTTAACTTCGGACCTGTGTATTTTGCACGGCAGGGAGTGACCGGAGTATTGCATACATGCTAGCGCCCCTTGTTATTGTTAATATGGACATCGAACCTCGTTTAAAAACTGCCATATTGTGACAGAGTAATGGTCATCTGATCAGTCTACACTGCGGTTGATCACATGAGTCTTTATGATAGAGCTGTACTTGAGGGCAAAGTATAACCTCATATTTGTTAGCTAAAGAAAATATGTCGTATTTCGGTGAATCTATCGGCAATGCTGTTCTTTTGGTCATTCACTGGCTGCAGACGCCTGGGATGTTGGCCAACAACGTCTAACAAAAACAATAATCGAATATTCTACAAACTAACCAGTGCTCATTTATCATGTGGGTTAGGTGTGACATATATTATTGAGTAATTCGCGTCTCGTCACAACTTCTGCCTACATTAGTGAGCATTTCAGAAACAAAACTTCGATCCTTCTAGATCCTAGTTAGGTTTAAAGGCCAATTTTTTTCACTGGTGTCATCGAATTCCCTGGACAAGTTTTTATTGTGAATTCTGTCAGAAAAAATATTGATCCACGGAAATCGGACGATTTTCGCAAGTGAAACCCTTTTTTATCTCCACTATTACAGTTTCCATCTGGGTAACATTTCGGCTCCCCCTTTCCCCAAAGGGAATGTTCCTTTCCCAATTGTTAAGATCACCAAACTGACTGATACTTTGAAAATGTCTACTAAAATCAATGGATAAGTATAATGACTTTTTGAGGGGTATAACGGTTAACCACCGGACAGCATCTCACTCGCCCTTACAGTATTGAGTGCAACTATTGTAAACGTGCACATTTTGTACAAAAAGCGAGTAGAATGAATCAAAATTTAAAAAAAAATAAACAGAAAAATGCTACCAGAGTAGGATTAATCGATGACTGATGCGTGACTGTGGCCAAATGACTGTCCGTGTAACTTACCTATCCCATCCCTTTGAAGAGCGAATACACACCGGTAATCATTAGACTCATCACCCTAACGGGGAACGCCCCGTTAGAGACATCGCACTTCCAGGTAGTCCCATTTTCTAGTGTGTTAAGGATTGAAAATCATTCGTGCACAATCATGAGGCAACCTCACGCGTGTGGGACGTATAACTTACCCCGCATTTTGCCTCGTACTAGCAATGACCTTAATGCAGACTCAGTCCGTACGTTGCTTGTTCTGCAAGCCGGACAGATCAAGCTCATTCGAAAAATATTCCATCGGATTAGTTGAACAAAGTTCCAAACTGCTGCTGCTGTAACCAAGCTATTCTTTGCTAAGAATGATCAAAGTTATTCAAGAACAATTTGCTAAACAACGCTGGCAAGTTTTGTTTTTTGTTTCGATTCGTCCACCACTGCACTCAACCTCAAGGTGCACACAACAACAAACTACTGATATGGAGCCACACAGAATCACCAATCTTATTTCAATCGGAAATTTGCGTACGGTGAGATCTGAGCAGCTTCACAGAAAATATCACCCCGGTCATTGTTGAAACATTGCCGCGAACTGTAAAAATCACTGTTCTTCGGATTCAACAGTCCGGTTCGTCCAATGACAACGACGGATAAACTCTGGATCATATAATACTGACATGTAGCAAACGACAGAAGGATCATTCCGCGCAACCAAATGGATTAGTATGTCGAATGAACAGCTCCTCGTGCCCGGGGTTGAATATGAAGGGGCTCGGTGGATGCCCTGCACGGCGATAATCAGATGGAATAGCGCTTTTACATGGTAACGAGTAACTCGTTCAGTATGCATGGCAGGTTTACAGCATCAAACAAATAAAACACAGCGATATACTGCTGTATGGGAGTAAAAATAAGTTTCTCTTCAAGCTTTTACGCAAGGGTTTCTATCCCACCCGAATTCGAGGTGAACAATCGCGCAGTGATTTAGTCAAATATAGATACTGGATCTATATGGTTCGTTTTGTGATTGGTAGATGAAATCGAGAATAATTGTTCCTGGTAGACTAATAACATCTGTTCCGTAGGCCGGGAAAATGAATTGCCTTCAAAACGTTGGCAAAGACAAGATCACACACACATGAACCGCACTCTGTATCGTTTATAAGCGTCTGTTTGGCGGGCTCACACCAGATTTGTTGCCACCGAATCAAGGGGAGATAAGATAAATCTGACACTCCCTCAGAATATCAGGTCTGGTCCGAATAACCACGAGATTCAATCTCCATGCTTCTTTAGAATCAATATTTTCAACAGTCCAAGTAAACTGAAGGAAATATAAATCATATTTGTCCAGCCCGTGGAATTAACAAAACTCCGGACAGAATTAGTTTTTGCACCGAACAGTGCTTTTAACTGTAACCACACGAAGTAAACAAACTATTGCAGAATGGCCCTTGCGGGACTATCTATAAGTTATGTGCAGCTAGTTTCCTCCAAACGTTAAATCGATTATACTTTGTAACAAAAATCCGTTTCGGACGTGTTTTTGTTCGGTTCGGTATTTTTCCGTTTGGACTGTTCCCCACTGCGTCAAAAAGTCATGCTCCCACTGACCAGTGTGAAAAAAAGAAGAGAGAAGAGTACGTGTTCCTAGAGCACAGGGAGAATTCCTTTTTTTCTTTTCTAACTAGACCGTGTCCAAATCAGGCCAAGTTGGACGATTGTTTGCCATGGTCAAATCAGTGAAAAATCAATCCACCCAAAGCGATTCTATGTAAAAATACAGCCACGGAGAGAGAAATGAAACCATGCTTCCGTTTGGTGCCTTTCACCTCGGCCCATGGAAACAGTACACGAAGACTTTGTAAGATTGGGTTAAGCACTACAAAAAAACATAAGGGAACTACATTTCAAATACCCTTTCGGTTATCCATCTCTCCATGACTCGTGATATGAACACAAACGCACACATACCTATGAAGGTTTCTTTCAAGCGGGGGGGGGTCCCGCCTTTATTCTCTCTATTCATTTAAGGTGAATGAAGCGGTGCTAATAATTATTGATCATGGACATTGATAACATTGGAAACGGTACAGGCAGTATTAATTGAGAGAAACCTGTCTTATAAGTACGTGGTAATGCCCTTGGAATGTACACCTAATACAGGGACCAGTATGTGAAGCAATAAAAACATAAATCTTTCGAAAATATGAATGAATGAGATCGAAGAACTTCTGGGCTTTGTTTGCTCGTTCGACAAAACGATCATAGAAACAATCACTACGCCTCGGAATCCCCTCGGTTTATGTTGTCACCCCTTAGTTGAATGATCCACTCACCTATCTGCAATGTTTTGAAGTCAACTCACGGCAATGAATTCGATCGATACGCGTAATGAATGATGTGCCAGATGTCTACCTTTTATGCTAGGTTTGTTTTTGTTTCAGCCTAACATTCGAACTGATTGGAAGTGATCTACTTCATAGGTGAATACCTGTGTGCGGGTAATCTCAGTTTAAATGCGTTTGCACGCACTTCAACTCAACCGTAAAAGCATTTCCACAATTGAGAATATCTGTCGTTGTCCCAGCTCCAAAATAATATATGCCGCATTTGAAATACTGTTCACGCAACTGAATAGCTAAAACTCGTTTATTTTCATTGCATAATACACTAAATTCTAGTTATACAAAACTGATGCGCACCAGACCGGCGGATAACTTGCTCTCCTTGAAATCAATCACTAGGTTTCAAACACGGAACAGCTTAACTGATTCAACCTGTGGTGAGTATTGAAGCAATGGTGCATCAAACAGTACAAATGATGATAGCGATCCCCAAAGAAAGATTTTTCGGATTTGAGGCCACTTGAATGAAATACCAAAGGCGGAATCAGCGGTGACCATGTTAACAAATTTCCGATCGGGTCACCTTGAGTTGGACCCCTGGTAATCGTCAACACTGCACTACATAAGTCAGGACGTGTGTGTCTGTGTGAGCGAGCAGGCGTGTTTGGGTGCACGCGGAGCGTAAAGTGCACTTCGCTGCTGTACTACAAACGCTTCTCGGATGGAGTAGTCACGTGACCCGGATCGATCTGTTCGGTTTGCTGTAGTTAGGCGAGTGAATACGGACGTGTTTGTTACGTTTTTCATTGTTGATAGCGCAGCATTCTTACGTATGAGTCGAAGATAACGAGATTCGAAAAAGACTGTACAATCAGAATCAAATTTCTGGTCGGGTTAGTTTATCCCTGTCCGGAAGTGTAAACACTGTGGTCACAAAACTATGAAAATTTAAATACCGGTGTTTTAGGAAACCCGAACACAGAACTATATAGTCATGCAATGTCTAAACCTCATTTGCCGGACTTTTAGTGCGAAAACATTTCTATCTGCTGAAGATTGTCGCTGTTTTTCACATCACATTTTCGTTATGACCCAACATCGCAAATTGCTTCCTCCATTTACTACCAGAATTTAGCTCAATATGGCATACTTGTTTGTCCGCTTTTGTGCCCATTAAAATGAAACTTTGTTCATCATTAGCCTATCCTCGGAAAACTACTTCGTGTGCACTCACATCTTCAGTTTCGAGTGCACAGTTCTTTGGTGCGATGAGAGATTTGTATGTTTATCGCTCTTAATCCGATCTGAATTTTACCAGTCAACAGTACATTCTCATTTTTCGTATACATTATTGTTTGAAAAGTTATTTTCAAGCTTAAGCATTTTGTTCTAAGCTTCAAGAATTTCATTTTTCTGGATCAAGAACCGAGATTTTCACTGCGATCCATTTCATCACGAGTTCAGCGTTTCGTAGATACGTAGGTGGAAACACTCTCGTTCGTTTGTCTGTCTTAACGTTTTGAGGTACACATCATTTGTAAACTGTATTTGAAAGGGTGGTTTCGAGAAGCATGGACAATCAATATCATGAGTATTCAGGGCTCTATGCCCGTCGTTTGGATAACGGTCCCTTGTTTCGGGAGCACAGCACCGTGTCAGATGTCTACATCCCGGATACACCGAGGTTAGTTTTCAAAAGCGACAACCAACATACACCTTGAATTCGCACATCAATCCAACAATAGCAAGCTACACTATAGAACTATCATTGATCCGAAATGCGAACTGATAGATACATGATTCTAGTAATATCAACATGTCAATCATGTCAATCATGTCCACCGCAAGCTGCTATTCGTCTTAGATGTTTATTATTCAGTTAGAAAAAAGTGAAAACTCTCGTCTACTNTACTCATCTATAGCAATCCGTTTCGAACAAGCCCGTCGCAAATAACGGATAAGAAGTCACCAGATCTAGAGGGATTTCGGTCGAAACACTCTATGGTCCAGAAGGGCAGAGAGAGATAGAGAGAAATACAAGAACCTGACAGCGACTAATTCACTGCCGCGTGTCTGAACAAAAATGACCAGTTTGTGAGTGAGTGAGTGAGTGAGTGAGTGAATGCACGAAGTAGAAATGATACGATATGGTCGGAGAACAACAATTGGTCGCAAAAAATGCACCAAATTAGGGGTCAACTCAGAGCACCAAAGAGGTCGATAAAATTTAAAGTTGATCTTACATGAACCGATAAATCGATTATCGAGACAGAGTTCCACATGAGACCAGATAAATTTGTGTAAAGTGAAATAGCAAACAAGCACTGATGCCATTCGTTCAGGCACAGGTTTTAAACTCTAATTGTACTCTGATCATTCTCTAGGATGACGAGTTGAACTATCACAAGATTGTGATAGTTCCAATCGTTGTACAGGTCCTTGTTCCAGTAATATCAAACGTTTAAATTTACGTGGGCGGGTTTTTCAGTAGTTGGGTTGAGAAAGAGGAACCGCAAGAAAATTGAATAGAAGTTGTTTCTGTAAATCCGCTCATTCAGTGGACTGACAGTTCCCGGGGTTTTCTTTCTTGTTCGTGTCATCGGTGAACTGAAACCATGTCAGTTTGTGAGAGCGGACTTAGTGGAACCAAGTTGACGGATACGGCGTTTGTTGACCGCTCTGCTCCTAATTTCTGATAATTACGGTACTAAGTGAAATTATAGATTGTTTCTAGATTAGTGCAAACATGATTTTATCATTTGACGAAAGACTCAGGTAGGTAATGAAGTCTTAAAAAGGTGCATAGATCAAATATTCCAACCTGTCTCAAACCATGGGGCAATCTTTTGAACAGAAAACAGGTCGGAACAGCTCGCCAGTGCTTCCCAACTTTTCAGTTTATGCTTCATTTATTCTGTACACACTACGAAATCCACCATCTAAACAAAATGGTAATCGCAAAAGTACAGTTCTGTCAAACCGGATGTTCATTTCCATTTTATTGACGTACTCATGTATCGTTTGCGGTGATCAAATACCTTATTTATACTCACAAAGTTCCAAGCAACGCGACTATCAATTGCCCCTTAAATCACCGAAAAATCAATATGACATAAATTGATTAGCATTTGACACCGGATCGGAACGAAAGTGAACGCCCAACCAGACAACAGTGGCTCATTTTAGTTGTGCAGTTCATAGGCAGT
Organism: Echinostoma caproni; assembly: GCA_900618425.1. Taxonomy (NCBI): domain Eukaryota; kingdom Metazoa; phylum Platyhelminthes; class Trematoda; order Plagiorchiida; family Echinostomatidae; genus Echinostoma; species Echinostoma caproni. The sequence goes on from UZAN01041005.1 coordinate 43,045, forward strand.
CAGTGTTCGAGGTGGGATCCAGGTAAGTGACAACTGTGCGGACGGTCCAGATAGTATGAATAACTGAACAAGGTAAATGAGTGAGTAGGGGCTAACTTTCCACCATACATTAAATTTTTCTTGTCCGAAAACACTGATTGAACTATGTATTCCAGTGCCTGAAGTCACACACGCACACATGTGAACACCCAAGGATTGACACCAATGACAGCACAATTTGGTCAGCACAGAATGTTCAACTGGAAGTTAAACTTCTTTTGAACGAAAAATGCAACGGAAATTTTGATCGGGAAATGTTTGTAACCAAAGACAGCAGTTAAGAAACTATAAAGTTAAGCTTATTTTGTTCACTGTTGGACGCGTCGTCAGTTGCGGAAGCCATCGCGTAACTCAAAATCGAACATACACAGTGAAAAAAATCGCTGAATATGACGGAAAACACACGTTTTAGTCTACCAAAATGGGTTTAGAATTGTTTCGGGGTACTATTTGATATTCCTAGAGGAGAACGTAACTGAGATGAACCGGGCTGCTAAGATTTACAAATGCAGTTTCAGTCGACATAATCGATAACTGCACTTTTGTACGCTCGTTTTGGTGTCTGTCTTTTGGCTATACACCTGAATGGTTAATAGAAAGGGTGAATGAAATAAATTACAGCTGAGGGCAGAAAATTTCTAGACGATCTCAACCAAAACCGGTTCAATTAGACCCACAGAATGTGACGAACTGGTGACAAAGTTATTGCTTTCCACCAAGTGTAGTAAATCAACATTCCCTCGTAGAATAAGCCTAGGCCTACTTGATAATATCAGAGTAGGAAAATTATAAGTTGTGTAGCCGAATGAGACAGAAAAGCCCTTCAGTAACGAAAACTCATATTTGAGTCAAAAAGCACTACTGGGTGATGATCTAAGCGTTCATTTAAATTGTATCGGATTAGCTGGGCAGCTCATTCGATCTGGAACGCAAAAAATGGTCATGTTTAAAGAGTGCGACTGATGAGGTTCGGGCCTTGATTGAAAATGATAACCTCCAGTGTTGAATACCATGTTGCTGTCCTTGAACTCGGGATGCACATGTCAACGTCGGAGGCTTCTCTGGGCTGACAGTTTTGTTTCCAGACATTATGTACTAGGCTAGACAACATCTGTAAAATTATGGCACTGAGAATGTTCCCTAGCCCGGATACGAACGGTCTGAAAACAATACTAGCAAGTCTGAAAACCCTCTAACAACACTGATCACTTGCAAGTTCTTTCACATTTGCATGGGAACAACCACAATGAATCCTTTTCTATTGCATGACAAGCCTGATGTATGGTAAAGTGGTACTGTTTAGTGGGGATGCGGGACATACATTCAAAACTCAACTTGTTAATTCTGCGCTTGAATACGGAAAGGTCACATGAGAAAAGAGAAGGTAAACGAAGCCCATGATGCAGGTTCAGCAATATGGAGCGACTGAGATACGGAAGAAGAACATTTGAGACCGTGAGGTATTGAATAATATGCGGAAACATGCGAATAAGAGTCAAAACGAAGAGGGGAGCAAGAGGACTAGGTTTGCATGAGACAGAGGTACCGGAGGTTTTTGTGTTATTGCAAAGGACTGGATTTTCCGTGCCCAAAGCACCAGCGAACAGCCGATTTCGAGTGATGATGGCATAAAAAGCAGGAAACGTGTAGTGATAAAGAGAAGAATGTAGAATGAAATCAAGGCAAAAACATGGGCTGGATAAAGCGTTTGGTATAAAACGGCTTTGGTGAAGAGGAGAAAAAGGGGCGAAAGACATTAAAGAACCTCGTGGGAAGCTGTGGTTCGTTGGTGCTGCTCTCCGCATGAACATATCAACAGGAACCAAGGTTTAACCTTTACCAAGAAGACTTTGCATCCATGTTACACAAAATGGGAAGAGTATAAACGTGGGAAAATTTACTGGTGGCCCATTATGCCAAACTCAATCAAACGTCTTGCAAGTATCGACGGAGACCAGATGCGATTCACAATGGTCGTGGTAGCAATTTTTGACTTGGATGCAAACAGGTCGCCAAAGGGTCTGTGACGGTGAAAACTATATTAGTGAAGTTCCAAGTGGTATTAAATTTGTTCTGTAATCACTAATTTTATGACTTTAGAGATAGACGAGGCGATGGATATGAGGTGAATGCAGCTATATCAGGGATGGGTGAACAATTTTCCAACTGCTGTGATATACATACACCGAAGGATAGAGATTGAGGAAAAAAGAACTTCCTAGGTATGATTGACCGGAGACCATCTGGATCAAGTGACTTGGATGTATTTAGTAAATACTGTGATGGATGATTTTAGGGCAAAATTTGGGACCGTACTGGTCAGAAGGTGAAGGAAGAGTGGTGGACGAAGGTAGGATAAAATTGGAAGCACAAAAGGAAGCCAGTTGCCCAACCATTCAAGCACCTTTGAGAACCCTATCGCCAGAAACGCTCTACCTTGGAGAAAATCGGTAAGGGAAGGACGAAAATTACGGGCAACTGTTCTGGCAGCTGACCAGAATAAGGGACTACCGGAATCGAGTTTTTCGTCTTTACAATGGTTCAATTTTTTCTGTATCTCTCTGGATCATTGTTGAACATTTGTTCCGGTATTACACATATTGGTGGGAAGAAAATGGAACTCAGGATAAACGCCAACGTTAACGAGTTGGGTTTGTGCATGAACTGCTCGAGGACGAACATTTGTAAGCCATTCAGAGGAGTGTTCTTTTCTGGACCTACAAACGTGGGAACTAGGCAGTTCTATGTTTCGGAGAATAAATAGTACTCACAAAATTCACGTTTGATGTTAATAGATCTAGAGAAAACGTTCGACTACACCAGGAGTGGGATGCCTCAGTACCACGGAGGCCACTCCAACCAGCAGTGCAAGGATGCTCGGCGAGAAACGAGATGAATCTTAACATTTAGGATGATAAGACAATTAACCGGTGGGCCAATAGTGGAAGTTGGAGATAAATTCGAGAGAATAGAAGGATTAGAATTTAATAACAAGTCAACCGTGTGGGCGTATCCATTCCCCTGTATACATGGGGGCAAGTTTAGGGGAGGTGGCAACTGCTTTCCCCTCGTAGACTGTGATTTGGATTGTCGAGGTGTGTTCCAATTAGTTAGATCCGATCAAACCACAGGGGATAGTGATCTGAGCACTGGGGTTTGATTATAAAATATTGCAGTGCGTAGCGAAAGAAGGCTAAATACAAGGCAATCAGAACTGTTCGCTGAATGATAAAGAATGCAAGAGAATTGATATGAAGAAGTGATGTGAAGCTTGAGCTACCAGAACTGAAATTCATGATTTATAACCTCAAGATCGGACGGAAGGGTAACGGATGCTGAATAATGAAAAACCCACATAGAATATTTTCGATTATTATATGTGGTGAGAAAACCTAGGGTTGTAAGGTCATTTGAAGGAGAAATTTCGGTCTATAAAGGGGGAAGAATCACTCTTCTGATTAAGACCGCTACTATTAGTGAAGCCAATCTGAGATAGCGCATGTGCAATATACACAATATGTGTTCCTCCCTACACTTTATATTTATATATTCCCTAGGTCGGTGGAGCAGGTAAAACAAAAGGTCAGCGATTAGAACCAAAGAATCACGTAAATGTGAGCTCAATGCCGTGGGTCTTAAAACGTCAATAGGCAACTCTATAAGATAATGCCCGGAAACCATTACAAATACCCATGGATAAATTTGTAAAGTATTTTTCGAACAGTGAAGTTGAACCAACCAGGTGAAACAAATTTTACTTCGTGTACGCTTATGTAACAATTTATCAACTTAATGATTTGTGAAAAATACCTCTACCTTTACCATTGCATCAGCACAAGAAGACAACCAAATTGATGACCAATAAAAATTCTGTCGATATCGATCTTCTTCTATGAGTGAAAATTTTGTTTCATAATTGCCTGTGGTACAGTTAAGCACCAAAACCTCTCTCACAAGTATCGGACAGGTAAGTCAGTGTGTTTGGAGCGGGACCAGTACCGCTCGAAATAAAACTCAAATAAGTGTGGAATCTAGGCGGCCGTGGAAAGTTCTGATTCACGCCTTTTCAAGTCAATGTGCCGAGAACTCGCAGCGCCTGAACATCGGGTTACATTACTATTTGACTGATACTTCCATATATTATGTCACACTTCGGAAAGCCTGTCTGTTATTTGCTTCTCAGGTTCACATATTGTCGTCCATGTGATGTTCTAAGGCAGACGGACGTGCCGAAGAAGAAAGATGTATCTTCAATGTCCCGTTTCTAATCACGGTACAATGTAGCTAGAGCATGCGCTTCGCCGTCAATTCGTTTGGAGAATAATTGGCAGTTAACATATAGGTTTTGATGAGACAAAGCTCTTCGCTTCTGGTGTCAGACACTGCCCCGGGAACCGATGAAACTGTGTCGTGATAAGCTAGAATCAACTTACGAATATTTCTGGTGATTTATGAACTTTTTACATGTAGATCAGGTCACCAGATTGAGGGGAATTTCCATTCGGTTGAAAAGGTTACATTGATCTCCCCCATTACCTTATCGATCACTTTTGTTGACACGACTACAGACACTTCCACACGGGAATTTTCACCGAGCTCTTACAAGCAGACAAACGACAAGATTGGTAAGAAGGCTCGATTGAGGAAGTGGTGTGTGTGTGTGTGTGTGTTGAGCATCTGGACAAGTGTTCCGTATCGGAAATTCATAAACAGTTCAAGCACTGGGGTGCTGTGAAATGAAAAAAGCAATTATAATCCAACTCAGTATTTCCTCACAAAACAAGCAGACAAGTGGACAATCTCGTCAATCCATGTTAGAAGGAAGGGCATAAGGGATGGACTGGTCTGTTGTTGAACAGCTACCATGGCAATAGCGAACGGGTGTGCATGAAAGGATGAACGAAAGAACCGATGACAACAGATCCCTACAGAAAGAAAGTAATGGAAACTAATCCGAGAATGAAACGAACCCTTCGCGAAACTCGGTACGAATTGTGAAATCCTGACGAGAGATGGGAGTGGTGGGGGGGGGAGGAAACGCGGAACCGATGGTCTCGGAAACAGCACTCACCTTAGTCAAGGAGAATCCGAGCACGGAAACAAAGAATCCGGAATGAATGAACTGCAAGAGACTGGACTGAATCAGTGGATGTGCAACCTGAACGGGACGGCGGGAATGGGAGAAACGTAGAATTGAGCATGTCCTGAACGATTAAATCACTCNTCACTCAATGGACACCACGGTGAATAGATATAGAATCATTCCAATGGAATGTAAATCAAACATCAATCATTGCCTTTTTTAAATAATGGTAAGTTATATTCTCATCCCTCTTTTGATTCCTCTGGGTAGCTGAAAAATCAACTGAGTCTACTGAATATAACAGACAGCAGACCATCAATTTACAAGTCATGATGGGGAATGTAATACGGTGGAAACCCGTGATACAGTGTAAAGATTGACAGTTCACACAACCAGTATCTCGGTCACCAAGGTAATTGTAGTGTAAGTGCAGGAGTGTCCTGGCTGTGGCACCTCATTCCAATTGGGAACAGATGCGCCACGTATTAAAATACAGCTATTAAGCTACGCTTGTGCTTGTCCGGAAAAGAAAAATAGCAAATGGGGTCTAATGAAGCAAATCACATTTTGTCAACGAAGGTCGTTCACCCGTTAGATTCTCGTCTGATATTTTGATTCCATTCAGGAATAAATCATTCATAGACGCTGTTCCATACGGCAAGTGATGATACTTCGCTGTCTGTCCATTTATGATTATTTTCGTGATTGGTCCTTTTTCCGCGCCTGTATTAAACTTTCTGTCAGGTGTTCGACACAAGTACTGGCAATTTGATCTAGTGTTATTGCAAACCATTAGTTAAGATTTGGATAGGGAGAAGAGTAGATTGCGTGTCAAAATACCTGACCACGAAGGTACCACGTGGAAAGATTTGTAAGTTGCAAATTATGTAGATAACAAGTGAAACACAAGTACGAATCCCATTAGATGGATAGATTGTGAAACTTTGCGTGGTGAAATGACTTTCAAATTTTTCCCTTACAAAGCAGTAGAAAAAAGTGGAGTGAGCCTCTGGTCTTTTGACCAACAGATGCATTTTTATAAACATCGTGTCCGATCCATCTGAGTGATCCTATTTAAGTTCATCACTGACTTGTCTTTCGTCTGTTCTGCAATGGTTGTGCCCCAGGACTCTCCGTCTAGCTGAGTTCATTGGCTGGCAGCTGTGTGTTGTGCACTTGATTGCTTGAGTACTGAAGTTTGAGACAGAATTGGTCTAAACGGTCAAGCAGAGCACTATAGACACTATAACACTATGACAATGTTTTTATAAAAAATATCCAAGGTAACAAGCATCTGTTGATAAGACCCCGAGGAGGATGTGACTAACTTTAAAATGGGGAATTCTAAGTCCTGACGTACTGACGTGAACTTGACCGTTCACAAGAAGCACTGTAAGCTCATCTATTGCTTGTTTTTATAAAACACGCTATTCATTCACGCATAACTTTTTCCATGGTGAAGGAAATGAGAATTTTGATTCCCATAGATCGAAGCGTCATTTTGTCCGTTGTATAGTTTCGCAATAGATCTTCAACTAGTGTTTGTTCGACTAAATTTCACCAGTTCCTTGATGTTTTCCTAATGTATTTCTCTTACACTATTCAACTGATCACGCTGTTCCATTCTCGGATAGATGCGAGATGGATAGTGACAGTTAGACGTAGTTCCCAGTTCAAATAAAGGAGACGTGGAGTTCAATAAGTGTTCCTCTTTCTAAACTACGGGATTAGACACCTATCACTTGATAGTTTATGCAACATCATATATGAAAAAAGAAAAACAGCCTACTAATCTCGGCGGTGATCGAATGAGCGGTGTTTTGGCGTTCAAGGTTTGAGTTCCCGAGATCCGGATACCAAGACTTTCACTGGTCATGGTATTCGGTAAGGTAGGAATCGCTTTACACTACTTCTCTACCTTTCAGTTCCCATAGTCATTGCCATAGGTTTCTTTCTGTGCATCTTCAAACTGAAATATAAAATACTACACAAAAATCTGTTTTACATCTGAAAATAATCGATTTTCACAGGTAACTTTATCACTATCACTTTTATCACTATATCTTGCAAAATAGGTATGATTGCCCTTGATTTTATGCCCTAGTACAAAATTTGATAATATTACAATATATACGGGGGCTTGAGTAAGGTACATGAGTTGTTCTTTTGAGATTGTATAGTTACCCTGCTGTTTGCATTGAATATTTCTATTCTCAGAACACTACACAACTTTCGATAAAAAAAGAGCAGTACAGAATGACAAACAAAAATGTTTTAATTGCGCGTTTGGTTGGTGCATTCATCTGAGGACGGTTATTTACTACAACCCGCGAACGGTCGAACTGAGAGATAAACTTTGTATTTCTCTCTTCCTACTGAATGATCTTCATCTTTGTGGGCGCATTAACGTGATACTCATAAGCCCATATTTTCTTTATTACACTGGCCCGGAGGCTAGTGCTGAGATGAGCGAGATGCGATGCCCGGAACAAGCTCGCAAAGATGGGTTGTGCTATATCGTGTAAATGGTAAAGGAAAAATGGTCTAATCAGCGGCCCGGTGGCCTAGTTGGCAGCATGCTTGTATTCTACCTATGAGGTCCTGGGATCGATCCCCAGATGGGTCGCTGGATTCGCACCGTTGATGAGACCCAACCAAGTCGAAACAGCGGTACACTGCTTCCTAGCTTTTCAGTTCACGCTTCATTTGCGCTTTACACGACGAATTTACCGTTGAAATCCGTAATTGTTAGTTGGAAAACATTCGAGAACTTCAGAGTACACTTCTGCAAATCGGACTGGTCACCACCAATTGAGTTCACACTAGTCTGTCCTGTGAAACATTCAGTGTGCTACTAGGAAACGTCATTTGTTTTCACACTGACACTTTGCCCTGAAATAGTACTTCGTGTACCTAACGTAGTCATCATATCCTCGGTCCAGTTTCTAAGAGAAGGTTGCATGGTACGTTAAGGCAGCATAACGACCTTAACAACTTGCCATTCCATCTAAGTGTAAGTCGTGTTCATGTCTCACTGGACCTTTGTTCACGATGTTTGTATTTTCTCTCTTTCAGATTGTGAGTTCGTCCTCTCCGCGGAGAAATTCCTATCTGTCAACAGTTCCAGCCAACACCGAGACTCGGCCCACTTGAGTTTGTCGGGTGCCTCCGTTCACAGGGGACGTCCTGTCGTGCATATCACACCAGAATACGAGAACGGTTTAGGAAAGATTTTACTAGCGTCCACTGAATGTGCACTACAGATAAATAACATCTACACCCCAATCTTAGGTACATTACCACATTCACTTCTTTTTTACGGGAACGCTTTGGATTGTGCGCAATGCCGAAGACCAGGAGCGAACAGAAGTTACTAACCGAATCCAAACCGCTATCCCGTTCCGGGGATATGGATCATAATGCTCGTACTCCAATTCTGCCTAGGGCAGAAAAGGTCATGGATAAGCGGTTTTCTTCCCCGTTCTCCATCAGCTGGTAAGGCTTGTAAGGTATATAAGGCAGGGAATGATAACTTAAATAATCGATCATCGGTCAGTAAAACTTGTAGGCTTCAACAAATTCCGGCCGAGGAAAAAGAAGTTTAGCCGAATAAATTGATTATAAGACAGCGACAGCTTTCCTTAGAAAGACGGATGGTTGCAGACGGCTAAAAGGCTAGTGACGAATAAC
>UZAN01041005.1:52266-65590 GCA_900618425.1 Echinostoma caproni
GGTTGCAGACGGCTAAAAGGCTAGTGACGAATAACCATAAGCGTATGCACAGGCCGGGATTGAGCGAGAAGTCACTTTAGACTCTCTAGGAACGTACTGCGAAGGATGTCAGGCGACCGCTCCAGTCAATTCTTGGACATAGTCCCAAGAATAGTCACACATCGTCGGTTACGGCTACCGGTTTTTGAGATAGCTCAGTTTGATGGAACCCCGAAACATTCATGGAATTTCCTGAGTAGCTAGAGTGTTTCACAATAATTCCGAGGTAATAAACTCTTTTTCTGAACCTTTTAAGGCGAACTGCCTATGACATCATAGTTTTTTGGCATAAGTATACGTTTGAGCTCTTTTCTGCATGGCTGACCCGTTGTGATCACCTTAGCCCTCGGGTGGCATCATCGGGCGGCGGTAGGACTTTCATTACTTGCTTGTGGTTCGTTTCAAACTGGTCTGTGATTAAGATGTGGTGAACAATACAACAGACTGAAAAGCATGATGAAGCAGAAAGCAACTGATTACAAAAAGAAAGACTTTGTTTTGTCACCTTAATATGATCCTGTATTGTTGCTCATTTTTTCCTTCTGATGAAAGCATTTTTTATTCTGGTAAAATAAAACACAAGGGACATGAATTTTACAATACACAGTCACTCACCTCCAGAACCGATTCACAAAACTCCAGCGCACTGAAAAACTCAATAAACTGACTGCAATTCTGCTCCCGTTCTTCCATTGTTTGAACCAATTCCGGCCACGATTGAGGATAGTTGTTTGAAATTAGTTCACGTGGTAATTCCGCATACAAAGTGGCCAGTCCAGTAGCAATGACCTGTGTGAATGGGATCGGGGTGGAGGGAGATGAAAAAGTGAAGTCAATTCAACATGGTCGTTTCCAAAACTCATTTCGACTGATGTCAACAGAATGCGTAACATGTTTGACCCACGACGCTACTTTTGTTTCTACTTTGATTGAAGTGCGGTATTCCATGTTCACGAGTATCCATCATGCTGAAATGTCTCAATCTTATCGTAAAACGATTGGGTTGATCATTAAGAGCAGAAGCTTTGATAGGATGAAACCGATCTGATCAATGATAATCGAAAACTTATCGGGAAGGCACTATGTTGAAGCAAATGGCATTCTAGACTTAATCCAATACTGACCATGTAGATGACTAAGGCTTGTGTGCTTATCAATTAAACAGTTTGTAGTTTATAATACAAATACATACTTACCGCACCACAAGGATCATTGAGGATTTGATAGTGAGCTGCCCGTTTGGTTAGATAAATTCCGATGCTTTCGTGCAAGATGCAAATCGACTACAAATGACGCCTCTAGTCATTACTTAATCTTTGGTTATTCTCTCAACAGAACAATGGCTGTTTGAGCGAACAAGGGAAGTTACACGTTGCAGCGTTTAATTAGGTCATCGGGGTGGATGTGGTTTCTGTAGCGCATTTTGCGGAACTATGTCTCAATTGTCCTTGCCTTACAGATCTCTCGCGTTTTGCGTTCTTTTTGTTGATAGGGACAATGACCTTTCCATAGGTCAACTAAAGAGGTTACAAAGAACCTGATATTATGGAAACAGTTATGGAAAACAGTGACGAGAGTTTGAGCATCGTCAAAACTTCGGTTTTCTTGCACCCGGTAACTATTATCATTTTATCCAACTTTTCAAAAGCACAAATATAGGCCAGTTTCTTCCTTTCGTGAGCCTCTTTAAACTTTGTTCTGAGTGTTGTCGGAATCTCACGTTCACCTCTCATTGGCAATAAAGTTTTTGGTTCTGTCACCCAGTATTTATGCCGTACCATAGGTTTCTGTAAATACAAAAACGTTATGATTACAACTGCGATGGGGTAGCCTCAGTTTTCGTTCGTCTGTCGGTTCTAAATGCTTCACTGAGGTTATAAACCAAATGTGAAGGGCCATCTTGAATGGTGTAGTTTTTAGGATCTCACACACGATCCGTCTCGTCCTGCCTCCCCAGAGTTCTCAATATTTGAGGAGGAACACGCACACAAAAATGGCCTAATTATTTTACTCCGCTTTTATTCCAGCATTCTTCAATGGAAAGAGTCAAGTCGACTGCATTGTGTTAACCGATGGTTTTCTAACTGAAATTTGTGAAAACAGTTTGCCTGGGGGTATTCGGCTCTCCGACGGACCACGTCACACCAACTATAACACTTACGGAGCTCTTTTTCCCATAAGTTCACAGCTCTGTCTGTGACACCGAGGTTCATCCTCGAATGCTGTCGTCACATGAAAGTCATGCACACCTGTAGTATCTCATACAGTCTCCTATATTCCTCACTTATTTGAAAAGAAACTCGATCTAACAGTAATCCAGAACCTGTGATGTTTAGTGTGAATTCAGCGGTTCGGATGAACTTTATTAGTTCGTAAGAACAATTCTTCTATCCAATTCATTAAAAACTGAAATGGAGTCTGCTTTCTTTATCTGTAATTATGGCCGATAATCCTTCTGTCTTGCTTCCATATTCACACTTTCCTCTGTGGAGCCGGGTATAATCTTTGACTGGTGCGTCCCTCATGAGTCTTTCACTTTGACCGTAGGACCATTTATCTGAAAGGCGTCTACTTTCCCGCGGGTGCTGCATGGATAGTTAGTCTGTCCTTTTCTTCATTTTGCCTTGTTACCACATTTGTCATTCACCCGCATGTTCTTATGGTCACTCGTCTCCCTAACTACGTCTTGGTACTTCCGAACATCACTGGTTGGGTCTCGCAATCCAAACTGGTTTGATCCACATTGGCCACGAGTGAAATTGATAATAACTAGTTGTTTTTGGTAGATTTGAACTTTGTGTGTCGATTGTGAAAAGTTCAGTAGCTCACCGAGGCTACTGAATTTGATGTCTTTCTCTTAACTATCCTGTTCCTTATCCGTCTAATAGACTTCGCGTGTCACATTTGACAGGAACCTGCGATGGACTAATCCTATTCAGAAGAGCACGCGCCTTATGATTAGCTCCCCTGAGTTGTACTGAAAAGTAACAAATGGTTCTGTGACGAACAGCCAATGATCAACTTTCGATTTTTATTACTTCTTATATATATAAATATATATATATATATATATGTATTAGGGGATGATTAGCCTAGTGTGGCTGCGTGTATCCAAAACAGCTCAAAGGATATTTATCTAAAATTCCATTTCTGGCGTCAAATTCAATCACAAGATTTGGGTTGCAGTGCTCATCAGAAGTTCATGGATTCAATTTAATTTATCGTTTCAGTTTATACAAAACACCTAATTCTCCCTTAGATTGGTGATGTTTTATCTGCCTCTATCCGAATTCATCAATTTTCAACCAGCCGTTATTTTGTCAGCGATCCCCTCACGCCGGCATTAGGCTTAAACCCAGCTCTTTTTGTGTTCAGTGTTCGATCCACGTGTCATTGCTTTGTTTCATCAGAAAATTTAAGAACCAAACTTACCGGACAAACGGAACTGTGTTGTGCCAAGTTGTAACTGAAGTCTTCGTCTTTATTCGAATAAGTTGCCACCAGTAAAAATGCATCTCGAGCTTGCCAGCCCAAATCACCCTCCCGAAAAACAAATGGGATCAGCAAATCAAAGATAGAATCGATATTACACGAACTGTCTTGTGATGTGAAACTTAATGACCGTTCCAAGGATGTAATTGCTGCATCTGTTGACCCGGATGGATCTGGTTCGATGGATAAGGGCCAATCAACAGTGTCTGCCATTTTAATGAATGATCCACTGTCCGGATTAAACCCGTTGAAATCGCGTAAACTTTGAGATGCATCCTCGTTCATTCGGTTCAGTTTGAAGCCCATATGATGACGAAAGTCAGTCACCAAGCCCATACTTAATCGACGAAAAAAGGACAAATCCTCGGTCAGTTCGATTCCAGATTCCTTTGTACCGTTGCATACTTGACTGGTGGTGTACGAGAAATCCGACTCACTGAACTGTGCGCACATCGCGGCACACACTGAATTCAGTGTACGAACTAATACCCTTTCTACCGGTAAACTTGATCGAATGGCACAGTGATGAAGCGTGGCCAACAGGGGAATCGCGAACTGAAATGTAATCAAAGTCAGATGGAAAGTACCCAGAGCACAGGCATTAATTTTTGGCTTTTAATAGATACATATTACATACGTGTACAAAGGAAATGAAAATCATCATATGAACGCATAAGAAACTATTTGACATGAAAAAGGTTTGCTTATTTTGTGCTCATCGCTTGCACAGCCTGGATCACAACCGCTGTTGTAACAAGAACAATTCCATAAACATTTAACTCCCATTTGCTAGTGATCAGTGGTGTTAGATAATGAATATTAATATGAAAAATGATCCCGGACGGGACGGTGGATATGCACTACTGGTGAGCTCTAATAGGAAAAAAAACCCGAGCCTAGTGTTCCGGTTGTATGGTTGGCTGAAAGAGCTGAGAAATGTGCCTTGAAGGTGAACTCTGAGAGACAGTTAGTTTCAATCACTCAATCCCACAAACATTTGCCGCACATGATAAAGAGATGTGTTCGAGCTTTGCAACCGCTAACGGTGTCGAGGATGTAGTTAATGACTAATGTTCTCTTAATAAAACATTGATTTTACGACAATGCACAAATCGACCATTTTTAGCACAAATATATACCAAGTTTAAATGTATTTCAAAATGGTGGGTTGCATGGTTCTTTCTCTGCAGCACTTTGCCGATTGCATATCTAATCAATAATATGGGTTATGCTTCCCAAATAGGCCAGCCAATTTTTGTCAACTCATAGACAACTTTTTCCAATTGTCAGAGATGATCGTTGAATAAAACTTAACAGCCCTACTGATTGCCTTCTACGCTAAACCTTGATATTATTCGGATGATTATGTCTATGTAAACTTTCTGAATAGTCCCATACTTCAAACAAAATACGGGGTGACGAACAAACTCTTTTTCACCACACGCAATTATGTCAATGCATCACAACAAAGTCTACACCTGGCTGAAACAACTTACACTGTTCGTGACCGAGTCTTTCCTTGTGTAAGGTTCGTGGCCGATAATCACGTCAGATTTGCTGTCGGGTGCCAGTTCGTCTGTAAAACCTCTCTCTGTGTGCTTCAAACCAGATACTTGAGTTTCCCTATTTGCAAACTGTAGAAACAATCAATTAAGAAAGCTTTATTGATGCTTTTCATTCTAGGATCTTACATAGTTTAAGAAACGGGCGTTTGTCCGTGTTCAACCAGTGTATTGTCATCTTTTTAGATGGGTTACATTGTTTTGCTGTTCATGCAGGTTCTACTGTCAGCACATCGGTTTTGAGCATTGATCTTTTAGATTGACAAGGGTCATAGCTGCATTAATCTTAATCGGTATACCTGAACGCTTAGGGTAATTTATGCTTTTAAATAGAGAAGCCAAAAACACAGATTTGCACCATGTACCATGAATCATTTTGATGTATCTGTTCACATGCATTTCGCAGTTCTGTGATTCTGTTATTTTTGACCACGTATTAATGATCACATAAACTGTAGTATGCACCTGTACAGATGCAGTAAAATGATCCAGGACACAATGTTCAAATCTGTATTTTTGGTTCCTCTGTTCAGACTGATTACGAGGAAACAATACTTTCAATTTATGTTGTGTTATTTTATGTAACTAGACTATCTAAATAAGTCATAACTCGATCAATTTACCTCAAACTCCAAAATAAGAGCATCTCTCACGTAGAAGTCAGATTCTTCACTTGGATTAATGAGATTTGGTTTGTAGCCATTCAAGTTATTTTCTGAATAGTTCCCATTTGAAATACGAGTCAAACTTTGGCTAGGAAAAGACTTTGTTTCTAAGACTTAGTGAAGTAGTTGCTTTTGTATGATTGTGCACGCTAAGAATATTGCAATTTTAGGCAAACTACGAATTGCTTTTTTTGTTACAAAACATCTGAACACCGGCTTAGTTAAAAAAAGTAATCTGAGATACAGAAGTTAAAAAAAACAAACGATACGATGTGTGATTAGGAGTAACCTTTCTACGGCACGCCATTTTCTTTTGATCGACAGAAAGGAGCAAGGGTCATGTTCATGAGGATTTTTTAATTTACGTATGACAACCGGAAACTTAAAATCTAGAACTTAAGGTCGTGAACAACAATATACCGAAATAGGATAGGTTTGATAATAATCCGGATGATAGCGATGGTGATCAGTAGAAACATAAAGCTAGTCAAGCAGTGTGGGGTCTGTGGTTAAACAGTCTGATACGTATGTCATTTAATTATCAATTACTCATTCAAGCTCAGCATTAGTTGGCACCCTTTGACTTTTAAATTAATTCTGTAGGAAAGTTAGACAATATTTGCATGACTCTGGTCCACGCTCAGGCAAATCCATATGAATTTAGTTGTTCAAGTCAACGTGTTTCTGACCTTAGGGTTTTACGGGATTAGTTAAATCATTGCGTTAAGTAATGATCCGTCAGATATTTTAATGGTGGTCCAGAAAACGGTACTTGAAATATGTAGTACATCTTTGACCACAATTCATAAAATGTTTAATGTCAAAAAATATCACTTTCACTGCGATTGAATGTTGCAAAACCACGGGTTCATTGACCGAATAACTGCTGGTCGTGTTAAAGATATATATATTTACCACCGGCTTGTAGACAAGCATAGTACCAACCCAACAACAATAATTACAATAATAATGAAAGGGGACAGGTAGATTGGGGCACAAAACAGAGTTCAAAGGGTGTGAAACATTTAAACACGGGGAAAATGAAGATAACTGGGATATCAAAGTAACACAATACCCACATTGAAATTTATTTTATGACTTAGAGGTTTCATAGAAAGTAAATTTACTTGCTGTCCGATTAGTGGTTAAAAGACGAAAAATCTTTATGAACAAAGTATATCCTGATTATTTACCATTGGGGCTTTGGATAGTGTGAGGAGCAATGTGGTTAACTAAAAGTAGTTAAAAATTAATTTGAGAGGATGACGTTGTTAGTCCTGAGGATTTGATACTTTTGAAACTTGGCCTCAAATTTCAACTAATTACTCAGTTAATTGGAACCTCTGCATATGACTTTGTATCATGCAAGTCAAAACCAACAGAGCAACTGAGACACGCATGTGCATATCAAAGGTGCGTATCGAAGGTAGCCAAATCTTGATTTATACAATCCATTTGCATACCCAAATGCTTCACTTATTTAATTGTAACCGATTGATGGTATGTTTCCTCGAATACATTCTGTTGCGCACGGTTTGCATTATACCACTGCCTAAATGTTTAGACCACTATACAAACATAAGAAGAACACCCAAATAAACGAGTTCTCTTAATTTCACTATTATGTAATTCAATACACGTCTATTATCAGAATCTGGGAGGTTACTCCAGGTCTTTTCATAAACTACGGACTCATCATGAATGACTATCAGTTGGCTCATTTCCCAAACCTCCCAAGATCAACCAAGTTCGTGCCACTAATTGCAAGTTCTTTTTAATGAGAGTTAGTGCTAGTTGTCACAACCAGAGACAGTAACACAGTAGCAAATGTAGCCAATAAAATGGATCGGGGAGCACCTGGCATCTCATAATCAGGAGTATCTGAGCAAACAAATTTTGTCAGTTGATTTTGGAGGGAAATGATGCACAAATTTTAGTAAACAAGAGTGAATTATTACGATTTAATCATAATTCTCTCCCTCTGAAATACGATACAGGGATGTATTGATCACGTTTCAAAATAGTTCATTGATAGAGTTTTATACTACAGTTCAGAAAATTTCAAGCATTTGATCAACGGAACAGTAGCCTAAATAGATGAAAACTGTACACAATTATTAAAGGATTTTGATTTTACGTTGTTCAAAAGTATGTGAAAAACCCTTCCGTCACGAATTACCAGATTTGTCTGCAACATTCTCACTTTGCGATTTCAATTAGTTCCTGGATTTGCACTTTACTAAATGACCATATATTGCCGTAACCGCAAGGATGAACGCTTGAAAAATTCTTATAAACTATTTTTTGCCAAAGTATACATCTTTTCGCGTATTACTTCACTGGAAAAACTGAAAACAATTAATCTCAGAAATGTGGTTTATTGAGAGAAAAATATTGGGGTTTTTACCGCCAAGATTTTATTATGCGTGCCAATTTACTGATAAACTACATGGAATACCTAATCCAGATTGCGGTATAACAAGGATCATTAGCTCGGGTAAGAGAGCAAACAAATGTACCACATTTACACTCTGGTAGCACTTTTTCTGATAGCTAGGCGATCGGATAAAACTTCCAAACTTGTAAATTGTACGTCAAAACTCAATTAAAATGAGCTGTTCATTGTATTCATTTCACGAGAGACCTTAGCGTTGGGCTAGTACAAAACCGCTCTAGGTTAGAGATCCAAGCTTAATTCTTAATATTCGACGTCGTTTGGAAAAACGTTAGTCAACTCCGGCGATTTTAAATAAATAACCCTAGGCGAGAGATTCCAGCCCTGCATGTGGCTTTCCGCTTCCAGAATAAAAAGCATTTAAAAGGGAGATACAATCTCACTCCAATAAGAACAATGGACTATTTATCTGAAATAAATGCTTTTATAACTCTTCTCACTGAAATCAAAAGCGAAAATCAGTGCTAATTATAGTTTTTGGTCTGCAAACTGTCAAGTGTGCTGCCTAGGTTAGATTTGAATGAATTTAACAGAACATCTACCAAATATTTTAATTTAATTGCTATCAATCCCCTACCAAATGCCGGCGCAAAGTGTAGCATCCGAAAATTTATATTTAGT
Source organism: Echinostoma caproni (assembly GCA_900618425.1). Lineage (NCBI taxonomy): Eukaryota > Metazoa > Platyhelminthes > Trematoda > Plagiorchiida > Echinostomatidae > Echinostoma > Echinostoma caproni. Next base: position 61,101 of record UZAN01041005.1, read on the forward strand.
TGGTGGTCCCTTCAGTCGAAATCATACAGCATATACTTTAGTTTTCCCAATTCATGAAACGTAAAAGCAATTGCTCAGACGGCTTTAGCGATCATTTGAGACCACAAAACATTCTATTTGCTTATGTGATCTGAATCGATTACAGTAAAACTTTCACCTCATCCCATGCATTGGATCACGACATACATCATGTGATAGATCATTGCACTTCCTGCTAGCATTGCGGCGGGTTTTGTCTCATTACAGTCCCAGTAGAGTCCCGTTGAGACGGTATCTAGCCTAAGCCCCACCTCCTGGGACTCGACCTAACCTGAACTGGAACGGCATTTAGAGCAGGTAGCTAGATGAGCAAAGGAATGGAACCTACGTCTTACCAACTAAGAGTCATGTCCTCACAAGGGCATTCAACAGAATGAAAGTTCAATCGGATGAGCAATATTACACTGCCGAACTTGCTACTCGGGTTAGCGACTTGGAGGTAGTGATATTGAACAAATTTAAATGTCGGCTAAATGTGGGAAAGCACTTTGTCAGCAACAGGATAGTCGATAGTTGGAGCTGGCTTCCAAAGGAAATAGTCAACCTCCAAGCAGTTCAGGCCTTTAAGACTGCACTTGATAAGCGATAGGTGGAACTATTCCCCTCCCTGGCAATGAAGATGAGTGAAACCGTGACAAATGCTTAGGATTTCATTCCTCTTTTTTACTAGTGCACGTAACAGAACCCTCATGTCTAACAATTCACTCACCATTTTGGTGAGGTGATATCCTGTTTCTCATTTTTAGTGCAGAAGAGCTAGGTGCCCACGTTGTGAGTATACCATCGAAGGAATTCTTGACGCTCGACTGGTCTTGGTCATGTTTAGTCCTGTGCAACCTGACTAGAACTGTCCTGATAGCAGTATCCATCGTCGCAGTAACTACTGAGCAATATAAAAGAGTTCTGGAGTAAACATTCCAGCAGAAGAGAATAAAATTCTTGAAATGGTGAACATAAATGAACTGGTAACATTATAAAATGGGCAATATCGAACTGATAATTATATGATAATTAATCGCTCACTTCTGGATAGCGTAAATATTGCTTTCCTTCTCCAGTGATAAGGGTATCATAGAATTGCAGTTCTTTCGCTTTGAACGCCTCCAAGTCAGCCCCGCAAAATACGAAATTCCACCGGAATATGGATTCGAACACACCTAATCTTAATGCGGCTTCGAAAAGTATATCATAACCGTTCGGAGGACGGTTGGATATGAGTAGATTTGCGATGCAATTGAGAGATGTGAGCACCGTTTCATCGATTGTTGGGGCTATTGGAATTGAATTTAATCAACAATGCACCTACATGCATCGACTCTAGACAGAAGGGTAAACCATTTGATTTTCAAGTCATTGATAAGAAATACACTATCCTCTTCATAAATATCTTCATCCATAGTTCAGCTTATTTCTTTGAAAGATGCTTAATTCTATATCAGTATCACAAGGAAATGTAGCGCATGATACACCACATATTGAACATGAACTCCTAGTTTTATCTAGCGCGCTCAAATTAATCAACTCTCATCAACATATTGAAACAATTCAGGTTCAGTTCAGTTCAGTTCAGCTTGCACGGCACGAATATGGCTCTTGCCAATCGAGCGNCAGTTCGCTCTGTTTCTGGCAGATATGAGTAGCTTCCAACGCTGAATGCAGTTCATTAGACATTTGTAATCCTCTCAATTTAGCCTCGTATCCAGAGCGTTGACACCTTGGGATTCTGCTGAAATGGAGGAAAACAAGCAAGGATATCTCCTCGCCGCGTTGGTTAAAGACCTCAAGTACACATGCGTGCGTATACTCAGATCGCATGTGACAGGACAGTCGGTTCGAGAATAATTCCAACGCTCAAGCTCGAGTTTACCGCATTTCCCTAATTTCCGGCTAAAGTAGAATTTATTTTTCAGGTCAGATCAGGTCACATGAATTTAGACTTCGGTCAGTGGACGTCCAGGTTCTTGCACATGTGAGCTGGTATTTTTCACTGTGCTGCGACTGCCATGTAGTTCCACAGTTGTATGTTGAATATTGTACCTACGAGAGAGGAGACGAACAGCAGGATCGCCCTCGATGAATCAGCAGTCTCAATCATTTGACAAATGCTGCACCTCAGCGGACTGCTAATCCTGCCATGAGAGCTTCCCGGGGGATAAACAAATGTAGTAATTGTGCGTGAGGTGAGTGATTTAAAGGAATGATGGTGAAATAGACAAACGGCTACAATTAAGTTATGTGGGTAGTGACTGAGACTTGGGCTAGTCATACTCCGGAAGCAGCTCGTCCCAGCATGTTTTCAGTCTCCGTTTGAATTACAGAATATTAGTTGCTACTACTACTGTAAGTGGGGGCTTGTTCCATACGTTTACCACGTGGTGGGAGAAAAATTGTGCCCTGGCACTTCAGTTGGCCCGTTGTTTTATCACCTTCAGGACATGCCCTCTGAGGGTTGGATTGGGATTTAGCGTAAACGTGGATCTCTCTGCTATTGACAGTCCTTTGAGCTGTTTGAGCATCCCATTCGAGTCCTCCCTCAGTCGACGGCAGTGCAAAGATAATAAGTCAAGGGCCGCCTGCCTTTCTTTGTATGACTTACCCTGCCGTCCACTGATCATCCGGGTGAACCTTCTCTGCACTGTCTCAAGCAGTCGTTTATCCCTTACCAGGTGAGGGGTCCGGACCTGGAGACAGTACTCCAGATGTGGTCACATAAAGCCTTATAAAATGGCAAGAGCACTTTAGCTTCCCTCGATGATACCGTTCGACAGAGTTGGAATAAGTCTCTATTGGCCTTCGCTGTGCCTGCCGCGCATTGCGTTAAGGGTCAAAAGGATGAGTGTATCTGCACCCCTAGATTCCTGACCACATCGGTAGATTTTATGGCTTCCGTCTCCCCAGCGCCTAGTTTACGCACCTCCGCTGCCCCTGGTGACCTGGTCAGTCAGAAACCAAGAACCTTGTGGTGTTCTACACTCTCCATAGTCGTGGAAGCGTTAGTCCTGAAGCTGTGAACGGGAGCACTCCCAAACGACATACTAACGCATTTGTCGTCGTTTATTGCAAGGTTCCAGGCTGTAAACCAATCTTTGACTGCACCCATTGCTGACTGAACAACCACAGGGTCGGTGCCCCAAATTGTCACATCATCAGCGCACATTGCTACGTTAACTCCGACCCTGTGTCTCAGGTCATTAATATGTAAGAGGAAGAGGAGAGGGCCAAGGACGGAACCTTGCGGGAATCCGGTAGAAATGGAACAGTCAGATGAGAGTGATGAACATACGCGGACCGAGAAGGTGCAGCTCGTGAGAAAATCGCGAAGATGTTCGAGGAGTCTGACACTGAGGCCATATGACTCGAGCTCATAGAGTAAGGGAGCGTGAGGGACACGATCGAAAGCTTTTGTAAAATCAATGAAAATTGCGTGAGGAATCAAGCCGTCATTATGGGCTAGTGTTAGACTGTCCATAACAGATATCATATTGGAGATGCAGGATCTGCCAGGGAGGAAGCCGTGTAGGATTTGGGAAAGAAGCTGATTGCCTGTTAGGTGTTTTAGAATGGCCCTTTTTAAATCCCGTTCGAAGACCTTGCTGGGCACGCTAGTCAGGCTGATGGGTACATAACTACTTGGAGTGTGTCGGTCCCCCTTTTTAAGTTGGGGGATATGATGCCTCTCTTCCAAGATGAAGCGAATATTCCAGCATCTAGACACTTTGGAAGAGGGTGGAATAGTACGAGGAAAGAACCGAGGCGGCTTCTTTTAACACAAGAGGGTGCATACCGTCTGCTCCCATCGAATTAAAGGGATTCAGGGATTTGAGGAGTGATTCTTTCTCCCCTGGAAGAATGACGAAATGTTCTAATGGAGATGGTGCATTAGGAGAAGAAAGATTGGGGTGGGAAGACAGGAGGAAAATTAAAGGCGCATTTATGATGAGACCGAAAGATCGCAGCTACCTGAGCAGAGCAGGTTACAGGAGAGCCATCAAATAGCTTGAGGGCTAGTGCAGAGGGGGTTGATTGCCTTTTACGGCGGAGTGATTTAAATAAGGAATAAAGTTTAGTTCTAGCACGAAGAATAATTGCTTTCTGCTGTCTATTGTGGAATTCCCTAACCCTTTGCTTACGTAAATTGCGGATTAGCTTAAACTCGACGGCATCAGCGTCGAGTCCAGTACATTTTCGTCCAGCGTATGAACGCGCCCGATCGTCCATTAAGTGCCGAATGGAGCGGGGTAGGGGGGACTATGGTCAGATACAGATTGAACTCTAGGAATAAACAGGTGGTCCGCTTAGGGAATTAGACTCTCGAGCAACTTGTTTTAGGTTGTTCGGGTCAGTATCAATCTTGCAGGAGCCCTGTAGTGACAGTGTCAACCCTTTCCGCTCATGTAGCTTTTCCATCTTCCGGACCTTGTTGTTTTACCGGACCAAGATTACCTCGTTGG
>UZAN01041006.1:34540-55578 GCA_900618425.1 Echinostoma caproni
CACATGCACGCATGATGGGAGTCGAAGCTAAACCATTAGGACTCGAATCTCTGATTCCTTGTTTATTTTTATTGTTATTCATATTTAAGGTTATGTAATGGTATAATTATGACTAACTGAAAACGATCTTGTTCGCCACGGTGTTGTTCACAATGTGCTCTGTGAGACTAATGAAACGTTTGAAACAATCCAAAGACCAAACCATACTCCGTGAACTTAACAGTTACATTAAGTTTCGTACGCAATTGGCTATGGCAAATGCTCGTATTCAGTTTATCGACGAGTGCATATCAAACTCGGAATATCCTAAACAATATCAAATTGTGTTAAGAAGAAATCGGATTAACATGACGAATATGTCTCTACGTCACCAAGCGCCTAATGTGCGAGATACCATATCAAGCCGCGCACCCGAAATGGAGCGAAATTCTGTGAAATCCTCCTGTTTCTTGAATGTACTAACCAGGGGGAAAAAGAGGAATTTGTTACTTGCGTTCAGTCGAAAAAATCTTTATTACCATTCTAATTATCATTCAAATCATTGTATATTGTGCGATTATTTAAAAGAGATTATGTTTGGAAACATGTATGTCTTTGTTTTGAGTTCAGGTAAAACAATTAGGAGTATAGTTATCAAAAGAAAGAATGTTAGAGCAAAATCTAAGTTTTAACTAACCGTGACCACTTATTAGGATTTTGTAATATATTGACTAATATGACTAAGACCAAATACCGCTAGGTATAATAGCGAGAGAGCAAGTGGTATCTATCGATAGACCAATGCTTGACAGACAAACCGCAACAGGAGCTTATACCATTCGAGTATGTGCATAGATGCAAGTGATATATGCGGCAAAACTGACAACGTCAGAAAAAAGGACTCAATTAATTTCCGCACCTCATAATCCGTCTGAGATTTAAATATTCTCACTTGAAACCAAAGGTTCCGCACGGAAGAGCAAAGCAGTACAGCCAGACCTACGAGGACGTTAAGCAGTGTCTGATTTACAGTGGTGAACTTAATACGAAAACCGAAACGCGGATTGCACTATGGAATATTAGACACAAAAGAAACTTGGTTCATTGCACTTGGCTAAACCTAATCACCTTTCTAGAATATAAGAGCTTTGGCTAATTAGAAATATTCCGTCCTGCTAAACTCCCGGTTTTGCCTCCATTTCTGGTTCCCCTCCCTCTCCACAGTATAATGAAAGAAGCCAGTATTGCGGTTGGTTTGTTTTCTTTCTAATCAATACAGACCGGATCTATACTCTCACCAAAACGACGATCTATCCGAAATACTATTAAAGACAGGACAAATTCCTTGGCGTCTCCCATGATTTCAGACACTCGACAGATTACAGCCAAACGTGGAAGAGAATGTTAGCATTAATCGAGAAGAGCCCATAATTATGATATCATTCACCTCAACTAGACAAACGGACCCGATTGCCTATACATTCAGAAAACGGGGTATTGTTGTTGACCACAACCACTCTTGTGACAGCAAAACTGTAACGTTCCCATGTGGGAACTAATTACAAGTGATTGATTTATTATCCCATTGCACAAAACAATCGACTTACTGGTTTAAATAAAAATATGGACTGTTACAAATTTTCCGTGTTTCGTGCACTGCTACGGATGTGAAAATTTATGGCCTGTCAATGTTTTATCTAATTTGTGCTTGTGAGCGCGGAAACCACGTGAGGTGGTAGATAATTCTAAATATTGCTCAATTTGAGGGCAAATGAATAATTCCGGCTTTCTGGTCTGCATTTTTAGAGCACCAGTTTGAATGAGTCCCCCCTGAGGTGGGTGTTGGGCGACAAGGCGAAGTGAATAACGTGTAATCAGGGTTCTGTATTGTTTGATACACCAAAATCAAGCCCCCTCGAATTCGAGGACACTATGTGGAGTACAGCACCAACAATTTCAGTCTTTTCATATTAGCTTTGGAATACAGTCCCTTGACCAGTTTGGTGGCCGTTTTCTGTGCACGTTCTAGAACCTGATGATTGGGTTGTAGTCATGGCTTTTACGTTTGAATTGCATACTTTATGTGAGGTTGAATATAGGCTGATAACAAACGTGCTAATAGCATAGGTGCAAATTTTCCCAATACTTGCCGTGCCAATTGTGTCAATTTTCTATCCAGCTTAGAGAGTTATTTATGTGTATAAACTGCTGAAGGTGTTCAGATCAAAATCTAACGTGGAACAATTCGGCAATTTAAAATATTTTTGATGGTGAATGGTCCAGTGGAATAAGATGTTAGACCACGAGATTTACCAAACTGAAAGTCTTCAAATCGTGGAGCATAACCAATGAATAAAAATCCATAATGTGTGGGGGAAAATATGTTTACGATGAAATCATGTACAGTCATATCCAGATGAGACAAAACTTATTCAGTTCAGACGGAAAGAACAGGAGGTATATGGATTGCAGTGAGTTCAAAACCACACCAAATTGGAGCACTGCTTGAGTAATCTAATGAGAATGACGTCTCATAGTTAATTCTGATGAGGTAATCCAATTTGAAGCGGTTTTGAACTGATGATCATAAGCCTTTCGTTTGACTTTAATCAATTTCATTTCATATAAATGTGAGTGCACACGATCGAGAATAAAATTTACCGAAAACATTAATTCGTCAACATTGTACGTTAGGGAACTGTTGACTATGGCTATGGAATAAAATGTATCCAGTAATGTAACCAATCAGACAGTCCCAAACCGGATCCCTATTAATTTGATCATCTTTAGTTGTGTTGCGCGAAAAGACTATTTTTACCTAAAACTGACTATTTTCCGAGTATTTTCAATTAGGGGCATCTCGAATCAATACTAATCTCGTGGAGATTAATCAATAATATTGCATCATACGGAAATATTCACTCCGTCCGTCTGATCCGTGACCTATGACCGATTGAACCGATTGCTAACTGTGTACTTGATTGGTATAATCTTTTTCTTGCATTAATCGATGCTATTTTGAGTTACATATAAGCATCAGAGTAAAACTTGTAAATTGACTTGCTTCCTGTGTGTCAAATACACGTTCGCTGTGCACTATCTGTGCTCTTGCTCACGTAGCTGGGAGAAGGCTACTAGTGCTCGTGGCGTCCAATCTGTGCTATGATCGTACTCGTGAGTCTAGACGACTAATGCGGCCGTTGAGGTGCCTATGTTCCTTGTGTGTCATCGTGTGATATCTTGTTGTGTGTATGTAGTCTTTCTTTCGGATTTTGCCCAAAGGAGCGTTCGAACGGTTACTCAAATAGAGATATTCACGTCCTGTTGGCTTATTGCAATCTGTCGCTCATTTCCGAACGAGATCAGAAGAGCAGTTAGAAGAGAACCTTCTTCATCAAAAAGAATGAATGATATCGCATAAAATGCAACTCTCTTTGCCTCGATCCGAATGATGGAAGTCCTGACTCGTGTTATGCGGGGACTGGGGGAAGGGAGGCGAGTATTTTGACGAGAAATGGTGACAGATCAATGCCAGAATCGATTCAGAAACGCCAACTACAGATCAGAAAACGTTTGATAGCTCAGTTTATACGGACACGAGAAGAAAGCTGACAAACTCAATAGCCAGTTGGAATTCGAAAAATAAACCAAAACAAAACGAATGATCGTTTTCTATCCACGTTCCCTCGGCAGTCGTATATTCCTCAGTTGAATCGACAATGATCCATCAGTTTCCAAGTATATGGATACTATACAGAGTTGTATCCAACACTCAACCACAATCAGAAAGTGGTCCACAAGTTGTCGTTGTTCACTAACACGTAATATTGTAAAGCTATAACAAATTGTAACCACATCACAATATGATACGGAGATGTGGAAGGGATGGGAGATTAGCACGTGTGTGTGTGCCCAAATCCAAGAGAATATTCACTACAGTTCCATTGCCTAGAACACAATCCGCACGCAGCAATGCATGTCTCATGAGAATCTTCTGTACATCATCATTCGAATATATCACCGAGGTGGAGGAGGAGGAGCGAAGAGTGACCGTACTTGGAAACTTCTCCGTCCTTTGTTACTAGTCAACGAGTATCATGTTATCTTGTCGTAAATTCTTGGTTGCATTATCCCATCAAATCAGCAAAACTGCCTTGTGCCCGAACTGTACACGAAGACCGGGGATTATGTGTTCAGGTGTGTGGTCAGTGTGACTATAGAATTTGACAGGAACAAGTGAATAGATAGACCTACATATTGCTATTTTATTCGAAACACATGCAACTAAACCCGATATGATTTTTTTAAACGCTATCATACCGACAAAACAAGAAATTTTTGCAGATACATCCACGGTGTGTCTGTAATAGGAAGTTTCAAATGATGCTTCTCGTTGTTGGATCAAAGAAGCGGACGGACGGACGGACGGAGGGAGGGGCTCAGTAAACGCGGATCACTGGAGGTGTGCAGGTTGAACGGAACAGGGCCAGTGCACTGCAATTCCTATCATGGCCGAAGACAGGAATCACCGGGTGAAGTGAATACCAAAGGACTATCTATTTACCTATGCTTCCTTTGCATATGATGTGGGCGTTTCCCGATATAAGTTCCTATTATACCCTTATACTTTCGTGGGTGATCTGACTTTCAAACACACCAGCCCGTTTCACTTTATTAGATGAGATAGATATATCGGTTGAATATGGCATAAAGTAACAGAAGGCCTGACATAGTTCATCAAATGTCTTTCTTTGGTGCTCCACTGAGAACTCGTCAATATTGTGTTGTACTGCGCCTAACTTTTACAAGCACTGAAGCCTGGATTTCCGTTTCAAAATCTTTAAACGCCAAAAGTCACAGAGAACACATTTAGCAGTGAAAAGTGCTTATGGACAACATAGATACGTTTCATGGTCCAAATTTAAGACAAGGTTCACTTGTTACCCTCACTTTGTGTGTGAGTAGACGTTAGGGTACATGTGAATTTCAGTAAGCCCTTATACGAGATGACATTTAGTGGAATTGAGAGTGTGTGGAGGGATGGGAACAACAGCGTTCTATTACGACGTATTACTTTTATGTACCTGTCGGGCCAGGTCCGTTATGACGTCGTACACTGCCCACTCATATTCACGTCTTCCAATGCGCTTCTAACGCAATTTGCGTCAGTCGGAATGCACGAAAATTATCGATCCACATGAAAGAACACCATTTGCACTAGCTAACTAATCCAAAATAATTCCGACTAATCTTAGGTGCGATTCTCGCTCCCAAGATGATAGCTGGTCATCGTCTGAAAAGCTTAAAAGCACTTCTCAGGTTCCCTTAGACTGGTCTAGATATGTTTGTTTGTGCAAGTTTGTCATAGCCGAAACCTTCTCTGTATTATNGTATTATACTCCTCTCCTATAAGCGCATACTCGAAATTCTTATTCTTCTCTGGATTCAAGATTCCACTCGTTACCCCAGAGCATACAAACACATACAATAACACTGAAACCTTCTAATCCGGTCGAATAATTAACTTTATATCAATGAACTCCCCCCCCCCCCNAGCATAGAACTGATCACGGGCTCTGTATGTGCGTGTGTATATATATATATCCGCTGTAATCCTTTCCACATAAAGCATTTTCCACCTCCCGCCTCCCTGAACTTTATCTTCTTCCATGAATGATTTGGTGAAAACTGACTATTTGCCTGAAATTGCGTTTTCGGTACTCAAAAGTCAAAGAAACCATAAAATATTCTCTGTCCTCTTTTATTTTGGTAGTTTTTTAATCGTTTATCTGCTCATAAATTTATTAATGACACGTGCTTACTTTAAAACCAAAATAGCAATTCCTTGAATTCCGGTTCAAGGTATTTTAATGTGTTTTCATAATTTGCGGGATTGAGTTCAGAGCACATTTTTCATTGAACTTTATTTGGCTGAACAAGTTCCAGTTTTAAGTAGAAGTGATTACGTGAACTGCAGTTGTGGCCAAGTGGTTAGGTTACCCAACTCTGACCCGGGTCGAACCGCTCAACTGCCGCCCGTCTTCCCCTACTTCTGTATCTCCCAAGGCAGCTTTTGTATGGTCGCAGCCCCCTCCCGGAAAGTTGACTGTACATTTGTATATTCAATAAATCAAAAAAGGAAGTAAAAATATAATTGTTTTTTTTTTTGTGTGTGATCGTCACAGGTACACAACTGGTCCTCCACTCCTAACGAACATGATATCTGCCAAGGGGTTTACCAATCGATGTAGATATTTTCTCTGTGAACGCTTATGATATTACTCGCACACACACACACACACACACACACACACCAACTGATGATTATTCCAATAAGTAGTATGTGAATGTGTGGACAAAATTTCCCAGGGAGTGCACGACCGGTTTCGCGGTTCCTGTCCCTCGTCAGGTATGCGTATACGGTAACCTTCCGTCTTTTCATTCATTTAATTGTAGCCAGGAAGTGTATCTTCGTCACAATAACCTCAATCGCTACAACCGGTAAATTTGTTTAGACAGCTCTTTTAGGACTAGAATCAATACTATGATTCCATTTTTTGTACGTGTATTGGATGCTACTAACCACAACAAACGGGACTTAGGCGTCTATATGGAATATTTTACAATGAGTAGTATATAAACGACTGAACAAAACATCGAATCATGGTATTCATCAATGAACTGGTCATGAAACAGCCGACAAAATAAATTTAATCGCTGTTTCAAATGAGGTTATTGTGACGAAAAGACTGCTGATGTGTTTAGCGTGAGCAATCCCATTGTAAAATGTACACAGAATTTTGCGTAGTTTGATCAAGTTTGGAATTTCAGCTACCCAATAATAAACTTGTGAAATTAACAATACCTATGTACGTGTGCATTGTTGCTCAACTGTTCAGCCCAGAAGATGATTCCTGCCGGTCGTCAAGTCAGAAGAATATTGCGCGATCCTAACAAGTTGTAAATGATTTTTTTCTTCCGGATAACAGACTACTTTCAATAATCGATATTTGTTTTTCACGGTAACCTGGCAACTACCATATGAGAATTCTCTCCCTGTGTATGGCACGATAGCAACAACAAAACTAACAACAAAAACAACGGAAAATCGATCGATTTCGAGTGTATTCATTTCCGTCAAAGATTTGGCTGAAGATTCACACTTTTACTGTTCTCTTTCAGTATTATTATTTCTTCTATTTGAGTTCAAAATTAATCCTTATCAATTAATTGTGAACTTTATCGGTGTGACAGGTTATTCCCGCACACAAAATGGTCCAAATTGCACATACAACCGTTCTTTGTGGTTCTCTGCTTCGAATCGGACACTGCGCCACTAGCAGAGTGTTTGCGTGACTGCTTTTCGTATGAATCTGGGCCTGAACAGACAGGATTGTGAGGGGTTGTGTGTTCAGGTGCAATCTCTTCTAGTTGGCATACCAGGACAATCCCCGAGGGAAATTGTCCACGGCTCAGAAACGTTACAACAGAATCAGTCCATTGATCACGTTGAATCAGAGTGGTGATCTAGGGTCCCGTAGATGAGACGTAATGATCTGAAGAGAATTTTGTCGTTAGAAACAGATCAAATCGACAAGGAAAACGTCAATCACGTTTGTTCCATTTCCGTACGCATGTAGACTCCTGAGGATTAGATTTCAGTGGAATAATATTCAATGTGTCAAACACCATTGACAGAAAGGTTTCCATTAGATCATGCAATCAGCTTCACTCGATTTCAAATAACAATTTCAGTTGATCATACCTAAGTGCACAAAACGAATTGTGCCCGCAGATGTCAACTATCTTATTCCTAGTCGTAACGTCTGTTGAACGGTACTGGTATGAACCTGAGTCCATTATCCGTTATAGGCATGGCATGTGGATTCTGCTACATTCAGAAATGTATTTCTCAAGAATCAAGCAAGTGACCAGCGCTTGTGTGTTCTGCTATAGAGATTTGGAGGTTTACTCATCAGTATTGGAGAGATCATTTAACTCACTTCCCCATCTGCACATGACGTGTAATTAGAAAGATCGACAAGTGCGATAACGGACAGCAGATTATCAAGTGTGAATCAAATGGAGTTTTTTTCGCAGTGACTAGGGTAAATAGCTGCGCGAACCGGGTCACAAGAAAGTGATCAATTAGCGGGACGAAATTTCACATTTGGTGGTAACCCGGTGTGAATTCTACATCGTTCTATCTATTCTTAGAAAATGGACTACTGTCGGAGATTGGGAAGTTTCTATTGAAACATAACAGTCATTCTAAAATCCGGATCTCAAGCAATAAAATGCATTTAGTAACCCCTAATGATCAAGACGTTCATACATTCTGATAAAGTTTTATGTCTCATTCCCCATCTCCTAAGAGATTTCTTCACTGATAACCGGCAGTTCTTTCGTGTTGTGAGAATTCTCCTATTTTTTGGTGTATTTAGCGGAGGTCATTTGAGTCGTTTTATCAGCCTCGTTTCTGTTTGTCGTGAATTTATTCTCAAAGGCAGTATATTTCACCCCTTGCATCTAATAAACCCCTGCTTTGCAAATCGGAATTTACCAAACGGCCCACTGGCTGTGAATAAATAAGCTCCAGCCGGAACGTGAAGGTGATTTATTTGTGCTAACGCATAACAACTCACATACAGTCAAATTTGTGTCGCCTGTACTCATATCACCACACACGTTCCGTTACTCATCGCTCATTCGTAACAAATTGCGGCATCATTTTAACTGGAAACCTGACCTGACCCCATCTCACTACTCAGGCTTTCGGAAAGACGGAGTTCTTTTTCTTTTTCCTATTTGTGTGTTGATATTGCTCGTACCTTTTAGGTAGACGATTTGCACATAATGGCATCAATCCATATTCGTTCCAGTCCTCACCACTTCTCTCGGTTTGCTTCCCAAAGGGTCCCCAGAGGCCCCCCTCACTTGCCACTTGTCCATTTCCAGTCGACTAGTTATTACATTCATGCAGTTACCTCCCGACAGAAAACAGATCTCGTAAACAAATTTACTCCCAATGCCTCTGTCGTAAGGATGTGCACAAAACCTTAAAGTAGTTCATTGCGTTCGATTGTTACAATTAACCACGGAGTTTAGATTCAGCTTTAAACTTCTCGATGGTGCTGTATCTCACCATATTTTCCCAAATCACTGAGCTTCTCCAGTCTAACTGGCTTCATTCTAGTTGTCTGTTTAAACAAGTACTCATACAATATTTGTATCAGGGAAAAATCATAGTGGGCTACAATAAAGTCACACGTTTCGCACAGCATCTCATCTGCCACGAGCAGAAACGATCCAGAAACCCACAGTGTTCACCCGACTTTCAATTCAATAATTTATTTATTTATTGATTTATTTTATTTATTGATAATCAGAAGATAAATTGTTTTATTGTTTCACACTCCTCCAGAATAATACCTGGTTCATAACAACTCAAAATTGAATGTCCACGGACTTGTTCACCATCACGCACCATACCCATCATTCAACCAAAACTAAAATTTGAATAGAGAAATCCGGTACATGGGTTTGCACAATGGCCATTTCACTGGATCTCTACACACGTGCACATACTACAGTTATGATTAATTTCTATAATCACTGAAATAATAATCGTCCAATCAAGACAATATTGCTAGTTACACCGGACAACACACAAAACGACCTAGGATGAGAGGGGATCAGTCACCAGGACAAAACCGGAAGCAAAAACTATAGACTGTGCACACATTTCACCATCCCGCGTCTATTACATTGACCAACAAACAGATTGTGCGGTGTATCTAAACGGATGTTGTCTGTGTTGTAGGCGGTGCATATGGGAACGCGTATAAAAATGAGCAGTCTTTGGTGAGAAAGTTATGTGCAACTGGTCATCGAGATAGTGCCCGGGATCAAACATGGCCTATGAATGGAGAACAGGCAACTGCGTCGAAATATCATGCTTTGAGGACCGACAACCCAAAGCATCTTTGAGCCTACTTCAAGATGGTAAAGTGCTCTATGCTCATGGTTCTTTCTAATCAAGCTTGTTTTTTTGTTTTGAATATTCCCATGATAGCATTGAGAAAACGAGTCGGTGAGCGAACAATTGTTTTCAGATATTCCCAGTCATGCTCTTACATATCATATAGTGGAAAAATTCTTACATAATCATAGCCATTGGCTCATTTTAAAGTCAATATTCGGAGGTAGAGAGTAATGGGAGTGTGTATGTGTTTGCATGTGTGTGCGTGTGTGTCCGTGTGTGTGTGTGTGAATATTGACTTTAAAATGACCTCATGTCTATGATTTTGTAAGAATTTTTTCCACTCTATGATATGTAAGAGCATGACTAGGAATATCCGAAAACAATTGTTCGCTCACCGACTCGTTTTCTCAATTTTTTGTTTTGTTTTCTTTTTAGAGTATAAAGTTTGAAGTAGCCCATTTGATTTTTAACACATCATGACCAAATGATGTTGGGAGTGTATCGAAAAATCGATGCGCCATGTGTTGTTTTATTGTGAATATTATGGTGGTAATAACAGCAATGTCAGCGATTGTTCAGAGGCCCCAGGCACCTTTGATGATCTTGGGTGTGTGGATTTTACTCCACTGGTGATTGTTGACTCCCCATCATAGTTGAATGCATTTAAACGCGATGAAAATGTTTGTGCTAGCCGACAAAGAGCACCGGGAGTTCTGTTTCGTCCTGTTTGGGACTCGTCAGCAGTGCGTCCTTTTTGGGTTCCTCTCAGGACTCGAACCGCACTGCTGGCGAGTTCAAAAAGGACGAAGCAGCTGTCCAGTGTTCTTTGTTGGTCATCAGATATATTTCCATTGCAAATAAAAGCGTTTTCTGTACCTCAATATTTGTCATTGATGAGGCCTGCACATGTATGTTGGTATATGGACTGGGGTAACATTGCCGAACCGTTGAATTTAACCTCTAATATGATCATGTTTGCTTCCATGTCTCGTGAAAAACTGAGGCATAAGTTTTGAGGGGGGGGGGGACTAAGGCTGTTCGGTTGTGTTAACCGTATCCCAATCGAGGAGATTTTATGTCGCGAGGGTATGTAAGATCAAGATTCCAATCATTCATCTGACTAGGGCTTTTACGATTCACAGGCACAGGAGAGATATGTGAATAAAAGGAAACGAACGGACCGTTTTGCGACAATGACTTAGACGGAATAGGATTGTGTGTGTGTGCGTGTGTTTGGTGAAACGCCGTTCACAGTGGGCACAAAGCTGCAACCCATGGTATTGTACTGAAGTGAACTTGGACACCGCGAACAGTAGTCTAACCACCTTGTAACATGTAGACACAAACACATTGATGGAAAACTGAATGAATGAAAAATAAACAGTTTCTTATAATGAGTATCATATGAATGACTAGACAAAATTTCCCAGAAGCACACGACTATTTTGGCGGTCCTTTCCGCCTCTCAGGTATGCGTATCCGGTAAACGTTTCTCTGTTTATTCTTATAGTTGAACCCACGATGTAAGTTAAGCAAAACAGGCCTCGAATGAAAATAGTGTGGTACGATTGTAACTCGGAATTTGGATGTTGCTGTTGGTGTGTTCTCCGAGCTGGAAGTTGCACTGATGATGTTTCCTAGATTGACTGTGAAACGTCTGCGAACAATACTTCTAGTCCTAGGGGAAGACACCAACAACAAGCCTCGAAGCTCAGCGAAATTTTGTCCAGTCATTTATATACTACTGATTTTAAAAACAGAGAATCGGCCCCAGTTTCAAATTAGCTGAGGTTGACCTCACTTAATCCAAAATACCTAACTCAGAATTAGCGTAGAGAATCTTGAAGATTCTTGTTTTGTCTCAACACCAACTCACTGATCTGTAAATGAGATTTGCATTGTTTGATACTTAGACCATAAAATCAACACCGGTTGGCTTGTGTGCGGCTGTCGTGGGATCGGAATTCCAAAGTTGAATATTTGCATTCGTTGATCGATTAAACACTGACAGAAAATATAATTATCAAATCGAACAAAATCGATCAGGAATGCAACAGGATTGGAGAATTGATTGAAATCGGAACCTGGGTGGTTCGAGTCATCGGATCAGATCACAGTGCCATGTGCCATGCTATGATTCGCACAATACAGTTGACAGTCTGCAAAACAAATGATTGTCATCACAGATAAATAAGTTCCACGTGCTTTCTTTACCTAAACAAACATAGCCGTTTCTTGTAAACCGACGAAGAGGGAGAGGGCGGGTCGGATCGGGTCGGGAATAAACGGTTATGCGGAAGCATTGTGAAATGTCAGTTTACAGCTTGATTGGTACTACTGAAAGGTGACCGACTGGGCAGAAAGCGGGACGGAGTGCAACAACAACAACAACAACATCCAAGGCTCACTGATCCATGTCATTGGATATTGCCCAGTTAGATCTTCTAAAACTGAGTGATAAAACTAGGTAAACCGGTCGATTTTACCCTATTTCGGTGAATCACTTCTCCCCTAACTTTCCCTTGTTTCTTCAGACATCCAATGCATACACTTTTTGTTACAGATCGTTGTTGTTGTTGTTGTTGTTGTTGTTGTTGTTGTTGTTGTTGTTGTTGTTCTTGTTTAAATACCAACAAAACACACCGTGCAACTTTAGCATAGCGGTGTTGTTAGATTGGGTGATACTGAATTTGTCGATCATTTAAATAGAGAGCTATATGAGTGTGGTTTGCATCTCAAACCGGACAGACTGGACGGATACGGCTGCGGTACAATTGAATTGAATCACCTCAACATAACTACCACTTGTCAACAATGCGTTTAGATGATGACTGAGGATGACTAAGCGTTGCAGAACTCTGTCGAGCAGTATATCATCCTGGAGATTCACGAACACTGTGCACATGATGAACAAGTGTTTATTCTGCTATCCATTCACCTATTTTCAGTCCCCGGGGAAATTTGTTTTTCTGCCACCAATCTGGATACCTACCAACGAAACTGATCGTAGATTCAGTTCATCAAGTGCCGACATATTTGATTGTCGTCGGAAGCGTTCGCGACAATTCATGCAACCCGGATTGCGTTGCGTTCGCTCGTCGGCAATTGGGGGTGGATAGCAAATACTTGAATCCAGCTTACCCATACTGGCACGGGGACATTCTGTCCACTGAGAGCGGGGGGGTGGGTGGGTCAGATCTCTTTGGTGTCTCATTCAACCCCTTCTATTCGACCACTATGAACAGCATTGACAACAGCTGTGCGACCGTCAGTACCACCATCAGCAACATCCTCGGCCCCATCACTACCATCGATAAAGCGTCCAGCAACAACAATAACATCATCATCATCACCACCACCACCACCTTAATCTACATTGGGATATTTTTTACCGTGATGATTTTATAGGCAACCTTACCGAGCATCTTCGACCATAGCAACCACCGGGATCATCTGGAATACAGTCGTCATATATACTTATGCGTGTCGGTGTTGGTTTAACCAAATTTTGTGTCAAAAATGTATGCATGAGTCACACGGTAGTGTGTGTGTGTGCGTGCGTGCGTGCGTGCAAGCGCTCAATCCTATGAACTAGTGACAGAATAGCAATCTAAGGTCCACGTTTATATAAACATATTGGTATGCCTTCACAAATTCTCACTACCAAAACCTAATAGCCCTAAACAGAGACGGACACGGGGTCCCCGTGTGGTGGATGTGAAACACACTGGCATCGTCTCATGTTTGTGCAGTATACATATCACCAGCACAGCTTGACGGACAACTTAACACAGGAAAGCATTCATCAAGGTCATTTCTTTGATGATTGTCACTTGTGAGAGAAACCAAACCATGACCATAGGAATGTTATGCAGGTATTTAATATTTCTCTGTAGATATACTTTGATTTCAATCGATTTTTTCTTGTTATTTCAGCCGGTAAAATGAAATATTGTAGTTTAGTGTAATGATCCTCGATCGCGCAATTCATCATTCTACATGGTCCAATTCGGAGTAATGTGGAGGCCACTAAATAGGAATATGGTTCACTTAAAACGAACGGACTCAGTGAACGATATACTACAGAGATGATTTGGCTAACAAGATTACCGCCAAAATTCATTGCTTTCGAAAAACGCAACACCCGGGACAAACTGGTTTTTTCATGGATTTGGAGGCTTAAAAAAATCAGTTGTATTGGGCGTCCTCGTCTATTGGTCTATCGGATGATGTCACTATACAACTGTTACATGAGAGCAGTAGGGGATTTGATTGAATTTGAAAGAGAGAGAGAGTTCTTTGTGTATAGAGCAAATAAAGCGTGAACTCAAAAGCTAAGATGCACTGGGCGGCTGTTTCGATCTGGTTGGGTCTCATCCGAGCAGTGCACGAATCCATTGACTCACCCAAGGGTCGAACCCCGGACTTCACGGGCAGAACGCAAGCATGCTACTAACTCGGTCACCAGGCAGCTGATTGGTCCGTTTCTCACTTTGGATTTACACGATATAGCACAACCCGGTGACCGAGTTGGTAGTATGCTTGCGTTCTACTTGTGAAGTCCCGGGTTCGATCCCCAGCTGGGTCGATGGATTCGCACTGTTCGGATGAGGCCCAATCAGATCGACACAGCTGTCCAGTCAGTGTTTCCCAGGTTTTCAGCTCACACCTCATTTACACTTCAAATTTATCATATAATTCGTGTCTTTTATCTCAGCGTTTAACCGCGTACTATTCGTTTTGAACAGATTCTGAGGTACCTTGGGTAGCTAGCTCGCGGTTAAATCAATACACCACTTTGTCCACTGCTCGTATGCACACACGTTTGCTTATTGGTCTCTCTCCCACGCCGTCTGCAAGTCTTTATTTCATTATCCGTAGCTTTCTTATATACACACACACACTCTCTCTCTGTCACGGTTAAAACCTGAACTATATATTCATATGCGTGCAATATCAACCCATGTATCTGACCGTCAATCGGAGCTTGCCGCAGAGAAACGCTACATTAGATAGATATGAGGTGGCTGACCACCAATCCAAATAGCGCAAGCGTCGGATTGATAGCTCTCCGTGCCTGGGTATAAATCCCAGTTGATTCAGCAGATATGCCCTCTGCCGGCGGTTCCCAACCGCCAAGTGTGTGTGTGGGGGGTGGGTGGGTGAGTGGGTGGGTGACAGTTCTACAGTGTTTCCAAGGCTTTTCTGGGATGAGTAATACGTTGAATCTGCATAACGAATACACCGTCTTAACTACAATTGGTACTTCAGTCAAATAGTAGATACATTTGGGAGTTATCCCACAAAGCGAGGGATAAACAGAACATGGAAGCAACCTTGGGGTATTGAGTTAACGGCGGTTCGAATCTACTCCCATCCGAATTGTGAAAGTTTATCACTTATCCTCTAATCGGATCGCCGGGGGGGGGGGATCAAATTTGTCAAATGTGCATTAAATCTGTACCAATTGTTTGGGCTATCTTATCGAACGGGTAATTTGTGTGTGTGTGTGTGTGTGTGTGAATGCATGCGAGAGCAGGAGAGCTCCCTCACTTGTTTACGATGACTGTTGATGTTCGCGAACTGTTAGATTACCATGTGTCAGCGCACTTTACAGTTGCACTGAAACCAAATGGCTCACCACAGGTGGATCTAACTATCGGCAGGATCAACGATTTCGGTCGCACACATGTAATCACCTGTCTGTCTGTCTATCTATCTATCTGTGCTTGTGTATGTGCGTGTGTGCATGTATGCATGCATTCTGTGCATACCATGACAGTTACACAATCACTTCTGTCGGAAAAACTATATAGGATTGCTCTGATCCGCATATCCGCTTGCTCTTTCATTTCATTTTGACCAATGCTAAGAAATATTGCCTAACTTGAAGAGACTATCGGTGCTCGTCGATCAGCGATTTTACCTTTCCAAAATGAGTGACTGGGTTGAGCAGCATAGGTGCAAAGGATACTGTGATGTGTTTCTAATCTAAATCTGTAGATAATGATATTGCGACGTTCACACGTAGTTTCTGATCCACAAACAATTCAGCTGCAAAATCGGATGTGATTATCTGGAACTAAAACACTTTGTATGAGATTTCGGTGTTCACCGGGCATGAATACATTGAAACGAACATTTCCCGGTCTCAAGTCACGGTTGCGCCAGTGAAATTGTCAAAACGATCTACCGGGTCCCGCAGATTTGGAAATCTGTCCAGTACATATAATCTGCATTAGTAAAACGACTTATATGCTAATCCCAATTACTCCATACTGATTTAATAAAAATTATCCCTCCGGTCGTCGTCATCCAATTCGATATTGACATACCGATTCAGTTTATGGACTATGAACATTGATGTTGTTAGAGAAAATGGACACCGAAGTGTAGTGTTGGAAAACATTTCGGGTTCAATATCTATCTATCTATCTACCTATCTATCTATCTATCTATCTATCTATCTATCTATCTATCTATCTATTATCTATCTATCTATCTATCTATCTATCTATCTATCTATCTATCTATCTATCTATCTATATTTTATCTATCTATCTATCTATCTATCTATCTATCTATCTATCTATCTATCTATCTATCTATTATCTATCTATCTATCTATCTATCTATCTATCTATCTATCTATCTATCTATCTATCTATTTATCAATCAGGATGGAATAGAAGGAAATGACTGCTCGGGTATCTTACGCAAGTGCCAGAGACTTCATAACAAGTCATCGAATTCGGGGCAGGATATTGTGAAATTAAGCGACCCTTATCTTGAACATTGAAAAATATCTTGATTACTCCACCTGAAAGGATTATATAAGTGGTATTTTCCGGATTTGAAAAAAACTAGGCAGTTTAAAATGAGTGTGAGTTAATTTGTTTAGCAAGGCGATCTCACTCTCGCTCTTCCTCTGTCTCCAGTGCGTTGATCTTTATTCAAGCATATTTTTTTGTTTTCATGGAGACATGCAAACTATGTTTTGCCTCAAAGCTGTCAGATCAAACTAGCTGGCTGATTGCTCGGGGAAAACGACGATAACTCAGTGCTTGTGGTCAGTTTCGAGCTGCAAGCTGCATGTCACAGTCTCGGCTCATACGCAATCCCTGTAAGAGGACTGGAGTACACAGTCCGTACAGGCTGATGAACTCTAAGGAAACTGGAAAAGAAAACACAAATTTAGTAGGTTTGAATGGAAGGGTAACTATAGATTGCACGAGCATTGTGGACGAGGAAGAAAAAGCTCGAATGATTGACTGTTTGTTCCACCTAAGAGTACAAGGTACTGTAAATACACACGCATTTATGTATGTATGTGTATTCGTACCAGGACCATAGAGGTTCAAATTGAAGCTGATATAAACAATGCATCAATCTAGAAGCCCCGTCTTTGAAAAACCTACAGAAAACTATTTAACCTAGTTCAATGCAGTTGATCTTGTACAACCCGTTTCATTTGCTTCATTCAATCCTCATCGGGTTTCAGACAACATATGAAGTTTGGTAATCGAAACAACAGTGGCAGTGTAGGACTGGACGGATGAATACATGATTTAGGAACTAAAACTCGGTTATCCGGACATACATACAAACAGAGACACCCGGGGGCGTCAACCACCAAGAGAAAATATCACCAACACAATTGCTACCACCATCACCATCTCCACTATCACTAGCATTAACAGCAACACGTTCATTCTCTCGAACAAAGCAGTTACGACTGGAGGAGGGTTAGCCGGTTCCAACACAAATCGTTGCACATGATGCGTATCCCAGATACGTGGTACACCAGTTGGAGGACGATCACTTCGACACGTAATCATCAAAACGCTGAAGTGTTTTCGATCTCATGTTCGTGCAACAGATGCGGGCGAGGGAATCGGCTTAAAAATAATGGCATACGTCTTTTCCCTGCTCTCACCTTTCTTTTAGGTTCCGTTGAAAAACAATTGAAACTTTACCTTGTTTCAGTGTGTGTTCGGGAAATTTTAAACACCACAAATTTGGGAGTTCTCAAACCGGAATGTGCGTGATATAGAAGCCGTTGAGGAAACCAGTCTCGTGGATGCGGAATTCCGTTTAGGGAGGAAAACCTACATATATATATATATGGATGAAATGTTTCATCGTGTGAGAAATCTTGTGGAAAACAAGGCGGCTGAGTGCTAAAATGTTCCGAGATGTAGATAAATTCGTAGGCTATGGTCGGAGGACTGCGACAGTGTGCGAGGGATGCAAACAGACGAGGTCGGTTCCATGTTACAAAATCCACGGTAGCAAACTGACAAAGATAATGACGAACAAGGCCGAAGGGAATGTGCTGGCTTGGCAACGGTTTAGTTATTGCAAGCAAATACGCTATTGTCAAGTGCTGCATTCGTTGGTGAAGAAGAACAGAATCCTCAAAACAGATCATTGTGTGAAGGAGTAAGGGATGGGGATGAGATCGGTTGGAGAACGCTTGGAATGTCTGGAAACTGGTTACGCTTGCATTATGAGATCTACTGGACACAATTCGGGACGACCAGGTGGGTGAGAGAGAGTGGTTTGGTTTTTATGAGAATTAAGTAGATGTTTGTATTCGATATGGATTGCACATTTCAGGGCCCCTAAATTGTACTTATTTATTTTGATATTAATATATTTAAATATATGTACATTATTATTATATTCCTTGAATACTTGATAAACATGCGAACAATTTATCCTGACGAAACCAGCAATTCATTGCACTTGTTAGGTCACTCGAAACAGGGGAAAATATGAGTTATGATCACTGGATAGTCACATCACGCGTTGGTCCTGTTTCAGACATTCCCAATCCCCATGTATCTTCCAAACCAATGATACCGTCAGTCAAAATATCAATGGTTGGATGATTGGAGCTCTAATTCCGGGTACACTTATAAATATCACCCACGTTGGATGTCCCCTTCAAAATTTCTGTATGTGCATGTGTGTGTGTGTGCGGGAGCATGCAACCAGAAAACGAGATGTTTCTCCGTTGCCTTTCCTGTTCGCCGAAACAGTTTTCTGTTGGAGGCGTTCACAATTTGTCCAACAAAGGTTTCACGTATCACCACGTGATCAGTTGTTATTTAACAGAGGTCATCTGAATGATAGATAGGTGATCTGATGGAAGCACTAAACGGTTTCCATAATTCATTTAATTCACTGGCAGTCTTTCAGTCATACTCGGAGGAGAGAGACAGTTGGAGAAATTTGAAGCGAATCAACTCGGAGGATAGTTTGAATTCAGTGTACCAAAGGAAAAGGTTCTAACTCTACGGCACAAGGGGTGATTTTCGTATTTCCTCGGAAATAAACAAATGCCACACGGCACAAATGAGAAGGATCTGAGCATCATCATTCTTGAAATCTTAAGCTGCTCACTCAACTGCGCGAACGTGTCGAACGCAGCTGTAAAGAATGTCGGTTTGCTTATTCGGGTCTTTGTCCGGTTTGAGTCAGTGCTTTTCCCCCGTCTGCTATCAGTATACATTCGTCCACTCATCGAGTACGCCATCGAGGCACGGAATCCACGGCTACAACGTGATTGCGAAATACTGGAGCGTCCACAAAAGATGGTCACCAAAATGATTAGGGGGTTGAATCGTTATTCATACGCAGAGAGACTGAATTCGTTGAAGTTACATTCCAGTCACTACCGGCACATCAGAGGAGATATGATTATGGTATACAAAATAATGCAAAACCCAAGCCATCCGTGTCGCTCGCTGCTAAAATTATCACCCAACTTTCATCTTAGAAGACATCCGTTCAAACTAATGGTCTCAAAATACCGATTGGAATGCCGGTGTCAGTCATTCGCATTCACGCTGTGTTCGATCTGGAACCCTCTTTCACCCCACATCGTCTGTGCACCAAGCACTGAATGTTTCAAACTGAGACTTGATGAAGCAGTAGCACATTCCAACAAAACTGAAGCTATAGCAATGGAAGAATCCCGTATCACGTGACATTCTTTGTATCATTGTCTTTTAACAACAACACGAACTTATGGGGCGAGGAAAGTATGAGTTTGTAAGGTAATCCCATCATAAGTCTTTCAATCTTTGAGTCATTCATTGGATGGTGCTCAGTTGTGTGGAATATGCAAGGTTAATTTTATGGATGGTGTAGTGCACTTTTCATATTACAAACAATACTTTTCAATACATCGGTGAAATCAAACACACGCAGTGGGCTTACATGATTGCGAGATTCCGACTCAAATACCACGGTCGGTATCATACTCACCTTTCGAGCTTTACAAATCGTGTTCAGCGGTTGAACTTCGTGTTTTCCGTGACTTTCATGTGTCACACTGCCCTCCGCGACGAGGCACTCACTGCACACCTGTATCTGGCACTGTACA
Source organism: Echinostoma caproni (assembly GCA_900618425.1). Classification (NCBI taxonomy): domain Eukaryota; kingdom Metazoa; phylum Platyhelminthes; class Trematoda; order Plagiorchiida; family Echinostomatidae; genus Echinostoma; species Echinostoma caproni. The sequence continues at coordinate 54,898 of UZAN01041006.1, forward strand.
CAGAATAAATTGATCAACACGTGTGGATGCACCGGACAGGGGTCAGGTTGATTTTGACGTTTTTGTTTGGCCAGCTCCACACCTTTTGTGGCTGTGTGCAAACAGTGACGCATCAACGGGCCACGAGACGGATGACATCGTTCACGACATGGAGTACAGTAGAAAATCTCACACTGTTCACACCAAGTGGTTGCCAGTGNNNGGCACTCGCCTGAGTTCCGGTTGCGTCATTGGTTAGTGCGGTTGGATCGTCCGGTTCCTCACACAACTGACACAAAGGGCCACCCGGTCTGGATATTGGATCGGACGGGGGGAGCAGGGGGAATGTGCCAATCTCGACCGTGGGTTTTTCCTGCAACAGTTCAGGATTGACAAATTTTCCGATTACTCGTTCGAGGGCTTTGTTTCTTGGCAACTGACTCAAACCATGCTCATCTAGCAAACCAACGGTTCGGTTGCACGAGGGACAAATTAGTCCGTGAGTGATCACGTTTAAATTGATTGTCGTGGGGAGAGGAACAGTGATACTCGGAGCAGTTGCGGCAGCTAAAGTCCCTGAACTGATCGCGGACTGGCAGAGGATGGCCGGTAGACGACCTATATAACTTCCTGGCCGACTACTGACCACAACCCCGGAATCTGTTTCACTGACCACACTAAGCTGATCAGAGTCCGAGTGTG
>UZAN01041006.1:55585-65586 GCA_900618425.1 Echinostoma caproni
GGCAGGTTGTTGCGTTTGTTGTTGTTGTTGTGGTGGCGGTGGTGGTGGTTGTGGGAGATTGGATTGAACCGTTCCGACCGAGCTTGATCCAGCAATACTGCTTCCAGCGGTTGACGAGGCAGAGGACGAGGAGGAATACGAAGCACCAGGAATCAAGGCTCGATATCCTTCCGTGGAGGATAGCAATGCCAGAGTGGTGTGAATGGATGCGGCCACAGTGGGTTCCGCGGCCGGGAGTAGAGAACTGGCAGCACAAGCAGTGCACAATGAATGTCCACAGGGTAATAATAGAGGGCAGTGAAAATAGCGTCGACAAGCGGGACAGCGAAGTTCCGCGTCCATTTTGTGCACGGCAGTTGCCACAGCCATGGATGAGGATTGTCCACTGGCCGAACTCACACTTGCCCCGCTACTGTTACTGGATGCACTCAGCAAGCTGGTCACGGACGCAGCTGGTTTGGGATTCTTTACTTCCGTTCCTGATATCATTCCTCTGGGAACTGTCTATTTCCGATCAGCACATTAGGAGGAGTGAGGATCACAGACGTGCAAGGTCTCTGATCACGGGCGCTATTTTCTGTCTACCACATTTAGACTGACCGAATGACAAGCACAGACGTTTCGATGCGCATCAAAATTGCAAACTCAAGATGAACACTGACCGCTCCAGAGTGATGATGAAGAGTACTTAAGCAGAAACGTTCAGCAAACACCGCACGATTTGATATTGATGAAGAAGTGGGTGTTCTGACCAGCGTGTTTGCCTTTTTATCTTAAGCTTTACTCTGATAAAATAATCGTCCAACACAATGGCACCAACAGAGGACAACAAAAACAGCGGCGTCCTATTATGGATTACTGGAAGAGGCAGGATGCGCTAAGACACGTTTGTTGTTGAAACTGAATGGACTACAGATCGCGCAAGTGTTTGCACGTGTGTGTGCGTTTGTGTGCGTGTATGTGTGTATGTGTGTGCGTGCGTCATTGTCTACAATTCATCGTACATGTCCGGCATGCATACGCAATGAAACGTACGTACGCACCGAGTATGGGAGAATGCGTGTGTGCGTGCGTATGTGCGGACGTGCCTGCGTGCGTACCTGTCCTTGCGTGTTTACAACTGTGTGTATGAGATGACCGGCAATGGTCGAACCGGGTTAGTGTGCGCTGATTGGCCAGACTGGGATGCCAGAATCCCACTACTATCCAGTCAACTGACCCTGATTAGTGTGTAATATTGCGGAAGGATATGATCCATTGAACTGGCACAGAATAAGGTGCCAACTGATGTGATCGCAACGAACTGCCGATTGGAAGCATAGTTTCCCGTAACGAGTTTGAACAGAGAAGCCAAAAACACTGGTTTGCACAATGTATCCTGGATCATTTCACTGCATCTGTACACGTGCATACTGTAGTCTATGTGATCAGTAATATATGGTCAGTAGATAACGGAATCATAGGCGGAGAAAGACTGCGGTCAAAACTACTCACCAAACACATTTGTTACCAAGGTATCGCCAGAGTGATAAGCTATTCACGCTGTTTACACAGTTTGGGATGGTAATTTTGAATGGCTAGTGTCTCGGCGTATTTCGGAACCTTGGTGTTGTTTGTGTTGTAGAGGATTCTGAATGCGTCACGCAGCATGATACAGTGTTTCATTTCGACCAGGTGTTGTGTGATCGATCAACTGAGTCTCCTACGGATCATCGGGGACCTCATACTTCCGAAGTTCCCACTCAGACCGGGATGGGCTCGGTTACTCGGTAACGTAGTTGTCTCTCCGTTCTGCCGATGTAGATAGCCGAGCATCCGCACGTGAACTGATAGATACAATTAGATTTGGCTTCGGGAGATAGCGATTCTTTCACTGATGATAGTAGCAACGGGGCGGTTGCTGTGAATTGCCCGAGGGGGTTGTGTGCAACGCGCTGTGACCGAAAAAAACTGAATACGTTTGACGAGCTCTGAGAGGCAACATAGGCTCGTTTGCATACACGAAATGTTGCCTAATTTACAGTGCGAGGTGGTGGGGATATCTCTACGAATTTTACTATCTCGGTCAGATTTGGTAGAAGGAATATCCTGGAAACAAATAATAATCTGCTCGATTTGTTCAGCAGATATCGAATCTAGAACACAAATTCAGACCAACATTTGTTTTCAATAATAGTTTATATGCGGGAAAAATCCTAGGAGTTGGGAGGAGAATATTAAAATGTGAGAAATCGTTCACTTCGTGTATACGTAGCTGTGTTTGTGTGTGTGTGTGTGTGTTACACACCGCATTCTCAGATATCGAATCACTATGTGTTAGGAAGTAGGCTAGATGGGAAACAAGAGACAAATCTAGTAATACGATTGAACTCATGAATGAATTTTCACTTGAAACTGTGGCGTGTGGTTATTTAGAACTATTATATATTTTGACATATCACTTTCTTAGTGATGTGTATATCAATACAGTGCTTGGAAAGCTGGTCACGCTTGACTAAAGCCAAATTTCAAACCAGCGTCTGTAGTCTGGCCCAATTGATTGCATTTGTCACAACCGAGAAAACCCAACTGGAATCAAAAATGTGACGTACCAACTGTCGGCACATGTGTATGTGCACTCCTTTTCAACTGGAGGCAGTTTATCAACTCTACATGTATGTATTTATATGTTCACACACGTCTGAATACAGACTGTGTGCCAAGGAAATCCTGGTACAATAATCTTATTGAAAACCAAAACTTTCCATGATTGGCTTAAGGGCGGAATACTGCCAGGTTGCCCAGGCCAAGACAGATAATTTCTCTTGAAAAATCCACAACTGGAGCCTTTGGTTAGCCGAAGCATGACCCACACGGTAACGGGGCGGTGTGAAAACCGCAATCCATTGGAGGCTATAGTCCAGTTCATCGGATCATAGGCCCTTTGGACCAAGTCAAATGTCCCAGATGCCCAAACACCTTGATGCCCAATCGGGCCGGTGATCACTTCCACAACCCGGAAGTTGTGTGTGGTTCGTACGCCTTTTCTTGGTTAGTTTGGAATCAGGGATTTTAGACAACTCCTCTAGATGAAATACCAGTGGTCTACCAACCCGGTTATAGCCCCGGATGTTGGCTATTCGTCCTCTCATTTTGGTAGGAAAACACCACCACGAGAAGGCAGTGAGTGAGGCTTAATCAGCAGAGGCTATTCGAGACGCTTGGTCATGTGGGAGCATTTCGTAAGATGCAAGGGAAGGATGAGCAGCCGAAACCTTAGACACTCACCCCCGACCATACTGAGGCTCTTGGAGGCTGCAAGTACAAGTTTACATTGATTGTGGAGGACCGAATAAACGTACCTTATTTCCCAGGTTTTGTAGTCTCAGTGACATGTAAACAGAGAGAGCCAACGAGATGAAAATGTACTCAGTTATTTTTGAATAACTCTCTTCAGATTGCAGTCCCACGTACATTCCGCAGTTTTTGTATGAACCCGCAGCCACCCTGCACCGAATGGCCCGTGACTGGTCGACCTTTGCTATCGACTTCGCCAGTGATGACAGCCTGAGTGTTTATTTGTCTGTATTTTATCTGTTGACCTTGTTTCGACATAATTATAGTTAGCCTGATCCAGTTCAGTGACTTGTGTTCTTCTTCCTAAACCGGAGGTGCACATAAATATCACATCAGCAGCACTAGGAAGAATCAGATTTGAACATGGTTATGACTACACCTACAGCGCTCCAGCGCAAATTCACTGAAACAGTCAATATTGGAACTCTGGACTCCTGTCTATGAGGGCACGTAAGTTCCTATCATGATAGCAAGGTCAGGCCTGTATATAAAGAGATGCACAAAGCTAGGTTTCCTCCTAAAATGTACAGTTACCTGGTAGATAGTCTGTTTTTATGCCCCGCAATAATGACATGAGGCTGTTCATTTCAACCGGAGCGTCCCACCAAATTGCGAATTCCCTTGACGTATTCAGACTCATTCTCTGACTCAAATTGGGCTGGAGATACATTTTTCAACCTTTGAATAAGTACTGTATATTTTGCAAATTCAAGTTGTCCGAATATCATTTCAAGATGTCAAGCTGACTGCTCATTATTTCAAGTTGTTTCAGTGACCTCATTGAAGTTGCCAGGCTCGTTCATTTTCTAGGTCACTTGTATTTCTTCTAAATGATCTCAGAATTTACATAATCCGTTGGATAGTGCAACCGATAAGAAACTACGATTTTTGGCGAACTGCCCAAGTCAAGAACCATGAGGCTGTGATTGAATGATATAGACCAGCATTAAATCATTAATCTGAACTTTGTGTTCGAGTCCCGTCACTCGGACTGCTGATTTGATACATTGGCATCATTCATTTTGTCTCGGCCATATTTATTCGCCGGAACGTTTCCGGTAACCATCAGACAGCTTATTCGCTTCATTTTGTGCTTAAATGCACACGGGGTGAATTGTCGAAACTGTAAAATTCTGTTCCAAAAAGTCTCGACAGCGAAAGATAAATTGATTGTCGTATCTTTTCTATTCTGGTGCCATTATCGTTGTTCCTTAAGTTTTACCGCATGAACTAGCTTTTGGTATCGAATGTTTGTTTTTGTTATTTAGACCTCTAACACATTTAGTGAAAGTGAAACTCCGGACAAGTTGCTTCCAACATTCCAATGAACTGCACTGGCACCGGCGTCTGTAATCGCTTCGCTGAACTTGGTTATGTTTACAAAGTGTACAACGCGGCACATCCCTTATTGATTTCAGACAGTGTGTGTGTCATCGTCGACCGGCGTGAAACCCGCTCAGGAAGACGGTCGGCGGTTCTGGATGCACGATTCAAAGAAATGGATACAACTACATGCGGGAATGGTATGACCTTCCGCGCATAGACTGCGTCATTCGTATTGTGTGTGTGAATTGGCGCGGCACAAACCCAACATTGTTCATTAATGAACGTACCTTCCGTTCTGGCATCAAATCTCCTAAGTAGATCGATGATTCATTCTTTAATTCTTGGTAATGTAGATACTATTCCCCTCACATCACTTAAGTTTTCTGTTTGTTACCTTATTCCACCATACTGACGGGATATGTGTAATCTTCCGTTTATAGCTTCAGTAGTGATGTCAGCAGAAAAAAACAATAAGAGATGAAAAATTCCGTGTGTTTACACAGGTTTCCATTGTTCTATTGCCATCCTCTCGGAAAATTACCGTACACGTGAACTAGGAGCGTGCAATGGAGTCACAATAGACGCATCTTTTGTGCGGTCAAAATGATACTTTGTCTCAAGCACGTGACTTGTGATATAGGAGATTGACGAATGTCTAACGACTGACTATTTACTATTTACGAGTTATAAACCCTTTATTTTAAGTGTAGTAGGGAGCTGAGGAGAAATTCAGCGAAATTTATCCGATCACAACTGGTGCAGCGTTATCGCGTCATATTTTGCGTTATTGTGTGTACACAAATAGACAGACACGTGATGGTGACCAGACGCATCCAATTTTAGAGCGTCCTTCAAGTGAACGTCATCAACCTCCGTGGCACGATCAATTATGTTATATTTTGGCCTCATATGATCACTTGAAGAGGCCTCCTGGTTAGGATTACGAGAGTTGTTGGCCGTTAGATGCCATTCAAATCCATCCCTATTGTGCAGCCCTCAAATCATCAGTTAAAAGAGGTGATTAAGTGTCCGCTGAACAGTCAATAGTGAATGGGCGCCACAAGCTGATATGCTTTCGCGCTTTGTCTGAAAACAAAAGCTTTCATGAAAGCTGGCTTAAGCCCTTGTGAGGATTTCCACGGTATCAAATCCTTCCATTGCTCAAATGTTACAGATAATGAGGGCCTTCGATACAGTGTGATCTTCGGTCTAACTATGCGCATTCACAACTGTGACAAACGAAAGCGATTTAAACCTGGGTACCGTCTGAATGATCTCAATGAATTATTACTCCAATACACATTTGATGTACAATTCAAGTTCAACAATCATGTGTACAGGAAAACTGATGAGGTAGCTATGGTTTCTCGTTTGGGCCAATTTTTGGCCGATCAGTTGATGAGAAAGTTAGAGAACACCGGCCACCGATCGATCAATGAATTTTTGAAATTTACTGCAGATGTATTAATGTTATACTCTCCGCTGCGAATGGAAATGGACATAGTAACTTAGACGGAATACTGGCATTATTTAACAGTGTTTATCGATCCATCAGCTTCACAATCGAAAAGGACACAAGCGACTGTATTCCTTTCCTAGATGTCCTTATCCACAGAAACTCAAACGGATCTACCCGCCGGAATGTGTCAGGCAAGCCATTTCTGATAGGAAAATCAATTAAGTTCAATAGTTTCTCATGATTTAAACAAAAAATAAACTTGATGCAATTGGTGCACTTGGCTAGAAGAGCATAGAGGATCTGCACCCCTCACACACACACACACACACACACGAATCGATGAAATGAAATAAATAAGAAATCAGGTACAAAATAATTGCTATTCGGATTATTTGATTTGGAATCGCCTGAAAGAAACGCCAAAGAAGCCAGAAGTGCCTAAAGTAAGTGGAAAACCACTGGTACCTGCAAGTACGGCGACAAGGCGACGGATTAGGTGACATGACCGACCGGTAAAACAAATAATCTACTTTCTTTCTTTTCATTTTCATTTTACTTCCTTTTTTTATTGAATACACAATGATACAATTTTCAGGAAGGAGGTAGTTACCAGTCAAAGGGCTGGCATGGGGAAAGTCAGGCAGTTGATGGTGTGGTTCGAACACACGTCCCCCGAGGTAATAATTTGGTGAAGTTACCACCAGGCCACCACCGCTTGCTTACTTCCTCCTTTGAAGGAAGCTACATAAGCCGTATAATAGGATAACCATCAAACAGAATAAAAGGACACCATCCTCATTGGTTGGCGCACGGAGAAACGGGGACAGAGAACAGCGTGACATGCTAAGATCTGTTCGAAATTAATCATCAAGTGAACGTAAGTCGAGCATTCAGAACCGTCTACCGTATTCCACCGTTATCGTCTAAATCAGTACGCTTTCCCCTACTGTGCACAGTTGAAGTAATCACGAACAGACTGCTCCAACCCTTACCATGCAGTCACAAGCGTGTCTTTTAGGTATTATCTCTCCTATATCCAGTCGCCTAGCGACAAACTGATTCGATCGTGGAAACCGGAAGAAAGTCGTAACCATGGCGAAGCCGAACATAAATGCTTACACACGTAAGATCGCTTTGCACATAGGATAATAGGATCCACCAAAAGAGAGTGCAGTAACGAGGACAGTCGTCTTTTAAGAACAAGGATAAGATAAGCGATAAATTGGCCTAAGTATAACACAATGCCTCGTTTGTAACAGGTCATCCTAATTCCCAAAAGCATGCTGGATACTTATTGGAACATTTCGACGGTGAGATAAATTTTCTGTATTTACAATTATGAACAGTGCAATTCCCTCTAGGAGGTTTTGTTCATTTTCAATTGTCGTGAGAAACCGCCAATCGCGTTGTTTTGCGCAATCTGAACATGCTACTCACAACTATCGGTAGTACCTCAGAGCACACTGAATTTTACTGGTATTCGTCTGCCAAGATCTTCTGTCAGGAAGGAGACCACAGAACTACAGTAGCTGAGTTTACTGAACTAAATCAACGGAATTAAATAATACGTACAAAGAAACGAAACTGGTCAAACAGATATTCACCAATCGCTTACGTGCATTTTGTTCCTTACACAGCTTCGTTTTGAACTGCATGTGTTCTTATTGGCCCATGCTATTGACCTGTGGTTTATTGCCCAGAAATTGTAACGTTATCTAGCAGAGTTAAATCACCACAGTGTTGCATGGGTTTTGTTATGCATTGTTATTGCAACGCATCGCAAAAACTTTGCAGACTAAATTCATTCACCTAATTGATGAAGAGGATCTCCAAAATTTACATTCCAATACATTTGCCACACCTGCATTGAATATACCTGCGCATATTACGCTTCATATGGTGTCCATTTAAATGCACACTGAGAGTACTCGGGGTTTCTTTCAGATCATTCTAAACATACTCCACAGACACTTGGCCCTCTCTGTTCTTTTATTATATGTAAATTCACTCCGGAAATATTGATGGCACATTGACTAATAAACCTTGTCAGTTTTCTGCCCTAGAACTCCACTATTAATGAAAAATTTACAGTTCTTCACAACCTCTTCTGCTTTAATCACATTACAAGTGTCTTGCTGAATGTAAGAGGCCTTAGGCTCTAATGTGCAACTGGACAATGTAATTCAATTGAATTCATCAGGCGTTCTACCTCGGCCTGCATTTCACCCCACAGGGTTTATGAATTTCCTGGTACTTCTTCCTTGTTGTCTTTTTACTGGGGGATAACCGTACAGCTGGTGAGCGACCCACACAGAATCTTGTGGCTCGGTTTCGTAAAATATCCAAAACATTCTGCAACAAAACTCTTCTCCGACGACTCTCGTCCTCCATATTGCGACCACGGTAAACTGTTGCTCTTTCGCATCTATAAGTTTGTTACAGAAACATCAGCGTACGCAATCAGGCTTACATGGATTTTGTCAATTTTTAACTTGGTTTGGTGACTACGCTAGAAACCAGAACTCGTTAAGTTTGACCCGTAGACAAGTTCCCAATATCTCGATGCTGTTCGCTTCATTTTGATGTTCTGTCTTGAACCGTGTTTAGTACATTGCGGAATTTGATTTCGATTGCTGAATATTCCCCGATCGAAGTTCAGAGAGAGAGAAAAGAGGCTGGAGGAGAATGGTCACTTAATCGAATTTTGGCTGATTGTTTTGGATGTTAGAAATCAATTTGCTCGGGTTAGCACATCCGATTGATACAGGCATCAAAACAACAACTTAAATTTCGTAAAATATTTCTTTCAACCGTGGTCACTCAGAGTATTCTGATCAAGGAAACCCTTCTGTTTGTTCGCCGCCTGTTTTGTGTACCGTCAAGCAACTGCATCACCTTTAACGCAAACAGTTGATTCTAATTCAATCCGAGCGATTTCTACGATTACACACCACATAATCTACCGAAACTGGTTTTTCGATAACAGTATCAATGCTCAACAGATGCTGGAAACTTTAACAGTAACGGATCCATCAAAACAGTGAGAAAGTGGTAATTGGAATTATTTTTAACACATCAGGACCAAACGATGTTAGGAGTGTATCGAAAAATTAGAATTAATTTAAACCTGTATACAGTTCTTTTTGCAGCTGAAGCAGCGATCCCTGTCAAATACTTGTGGGTTCGTATAGGCAACAGCATTTATAGTGAAAGTCATTTTTTCCAAATAATAATAAACAAGCCTTGATGAATCTTTAGACCATTGATTTCGCTGATTCCATTATGCTTAGCAGATGGAATAGTTCTGAATGTAGCGGATACTCCAGTTTCATCAGTAGTGGTTGACCTGGACCATGATGAGTTAAGAGCTAACTAAAGAGAATCATCAAACAATTTTTATTTACAACAAATTAACATTGATAACAATTAAGATGTAAAGCTTTTTTTTACACTAACAGTTGATTGGCCCGCCTTTATTATTTCGAATCGTTTCGAATCTCTGCGGCATTGAATCCATTAACTTTGTTGTCAAATCATTCCCCATTTTGTGCTCCATTACGTGGCCCACTTTTGCCTCCAATGTCCAGTGTACACTGTAGCACATTGACCTCTCTTTTCAAAAACAGATTTTCAATCACACTGAGATCCGGGCTTTTAGGGCGAAGTTAAATGAATTGAATCTTAAAGTCACATATCATTTCGGTGGTGTAAAAGCAAATAACAAGTGAACCAGTCTCCTTAACTGAATAAATGTACTACCCTCTAGTGAAACATAACACGGAGCGTTATTCTGGAAAACGATAACTTTTCCGGACGATATTTTTCATGAAATTGTGTAAACATTTTCGTCATTACTGATACGAATTTCCCACTATTCATG
>UZAN01041007.1:0-13529 GCA_900618425.1 Echinostoma caproni
GTGAGGTTTCTCGCCTGAACAAGGGGAGAAGATACTTTTTCTTTACCCTCTTCCCTTACATAGACGGAGACAACTGAGACGTGAAGAAGACGTGTAGAACTGCAATATAGAACACTCGCAGTGGTAGGGGCCGGAACGGGGCTTACTTACCAGAGGAAATCTGGACGCACGATTGGCTGTGGCCATCTCCTGTCCTGTGCAACTGACTGACTGACTGACTGACTGACCTTGAAAAAGGCAAAGTTACGTACTGTTCATCATATGTGACGTATTTTCGTGTTATATTCTGTAAGTGTTGCGAGTTTGTTTTTGTTGTGCCGCTGGCAGAAAGTGAGTAAACAGATTTTGGATTCATTTGAATACCAATAAAGGGATTCTTGCTATGAGTTTTGACCCTCTTTGACTTGTGGATCACCTGGGCAGCACGAGTGTATACACTGGTACTTGTATACATGTATACTCTCGAGTTCACTTGAGAGTCACTCCTGAGTCGGCAGAGGCAGGTCATCGGAATACAGATTCTTATGAATTAACTATTCCAAAATCGGATTCTATGTGTAAAATTACTCGAGAAAATTTATTTTTTTAAATTCCTCTGTGCACAAAGGAATACGCATGCGTGTCGTACAGAAACAAAGTTAATTTTACGAAAAAATCTAATTTTTAATATGCTATTTTACATTAGTTCCAAAGCTAAATGGGAAATTTTTGCGAAGACATTGTATTTTACTTACTCCTGGATATTTAAATTTTGATAGAGTGATCAGTCATGAATTTCATTATGCTGTACTGCGGGAACAAAAGAGTAATGAGTATTTGCTGGCAGGTTTTAGTGAACAGCGTCGTAAAGAACAACTTTTGGTTTAGAAAGTATGTTTACGCATTAAAGTGAATGTTGTAGTAGACACCGGTAGCTTTCGGAATGATTCAATAATGAATCATTGTAAGCATAGATAGGATTTAAGGAATTGCACATTTGACAAATTTTGCATAGGCAGCAAAGTATCTACACGAAAACGCGACAATTCGAAGCGAATTATTATTAGTTAGTTAGTTCAGAGGCTAAGTGCTTAAATCTCTATAAGTTGACAATTGAACTGTGGCTACCAATTTTTATTTACCCCGACAGTCACCGAGCTTGTTCAAAGGGGTACGCAACGGTGACTGTCGGTGAATCTCATGCTACTTGGGCACATACACGCGCATTCTCTTCGCGCGAAGTATTTTTACTTCTACCACGTGCACCGGATATTGGACTACAGAGGCTCTATATCGTTTCAATACACAATGATTGAGTTACAGAAACTGAAACTGGTACAGTTCTATCAGTGATGCACCAGTGCAGGCCCAGGCCACGAGCCTCGCCGCCGGACTGCGTACGCCTACGCGCAAGATTAGTTCAGAAGAACGCTTTCAGACTGATTCCACTAGCTCATTGGCGGACGATAGTAGGTTTCATTTACATCAGTCATATTCCCAGTCCGCATAGCCGTCCTATCCGAGTCCCATTGGAGTCCGATTGAAGTTCGTTTGCACCATAACCGGTACTCTGATAAAAATCCCCCAATGGAACTCGTATGTGACTCCAATATCACTCGAATAGGACTCAGATAGGACTCAAACGGGACTCTATGGGACGGCTGCCGAAAGGACTGCCTTACTTTCTATTAAGGGTTGCTTACATTTCTCCCAGCTCGAAGATGCCTAATTACTTACCAACCACGTGATATTTATCTAAATAAAATTTAGTGTATCGTGCATCATCCTAATCGTTGAATAAAGAAATCCACTTATGACGTTTACCACACGATCCCGTTATTTCAGTATAAAAAGTAATACTGAGAGCATATTGAAATGTGCATTTCACATAAAAGCTGTACTAGTTTCATTCACTGGTCATCAGACAAATCTTCGGGTTGGTTTTCTTTGTTGCAGTTTCCTATGTGTCTTTTCCTGGCCTTATGAATTCATCTTTGTATTCGCTCACTTTTTTGACATGAATTTCACCCGGGAAGTTCTTGTTCATGGTGCAATCTACAAACTGGTACATAGTTAGATAATACAGTCGGCTGACCAACTACCAACTTCGCAACATAAGTAGATTCCACCTCATCTTTGTTGTGGGTGCCAAACATACGCACGTAAAACTAGTTCATTCAGACAAATTATTCGGTTCGTTTTTATTATACATTAAAATTAAGCATCTACAGTCCCGACGGGACTCAAATAGGACTCAAATGGGACAGTCAACCGTCTTGCTGTGCAGACGGAGCTGCCCGTGGATACCTGGGCTGGCGATGTTTCCGTTTCGAGATCAAAATCGCACAAGGGCTTTCGTGGAATATCCTACCCTGACAATATTACCTAGGTTATTACGTGTCCTTGGACACTTAAAAACGATGGCAAAACAACACATGTTCGAACTTCCTTTAGTGTTCCTCCCACTTTTTCGGGGAATCAACATGTGTAATATACTACTGGGAGATGCGGTGGAGGAGATAAACGAACAAATATTAAACAGTGGGCTAGGTGCATCTAACCGACTCTTGAACTCTTGAGGAGGAGGGTGTGGCAAAACGCGCAGATCTAAGTCATGCTACCGATCTGCAGTGAGAAAGATCAGAAGGTACTGCGCCCACTGCCTCTAGAAGAACAAGAAATATTGCGCGTTATTTTTGCGTTTTTGCTGGCACATATGAGCCTGATTCCCACGGTGATTGACTTGAGGGAATTATATCGAAGCGTGAGGGAACAAAACAAAATCGCAAGAAGCTCACTACTTAACGGTTCAAAAAGAATAAAAATTAGTTCTCGTGAGAAACGTGCGGCGTTGAATAAAAATTCATCGGCCGTTATAAAGGCCAAATTCCCTTAGTGCTCCATCTCTGTTGCAAAAGAGGACACTCCTGAAGGACACCAATGTGACTCTTAGAGAAATATTCAAAGTATTAATAAAGGTATAGGTGTGCGGCTTAGGTTGTTTTGGTGAACGAGTGTCAGACACGGAATAGATTACCGGCCTATGGAATCCTACATGAAAAACCCCATGCCCTGGATATGAAAATAACATAATTCGATCAGATTGCATTTTTACGATTGTTTCCGAATTTCAAAACCTTTCCTTTTAGGTTCCTTGGAATTCATTTAAAAAGCTCAGTTTCCGTGGCAAACTGCAAGCACAAAGTACAACGCTGTGTTAGAATGGGAGATTTTTAATAAAAATCCGGACAAGGGGTCCCATTCAGAGAAATAGCATCACCCATCAGCCCTTTATAACTCTTTTATATCCCTCGTAGGACTATATGTAAACATCTCGCATAGCTCGACATCCACTTGCTCTAAAATAATGCTGTGATTAGTGCAAAAAACGAAACCATTTCAAATGACTAAACCCGCAGTCCAAAGGCCTGACACGATTTGCCATTTAGCAAAATTGTTTATCTTGGTGTCTTAAGGCGATCTTTGATTTCAAGGCTGTTGCTTACATATCTGGAGTCCTTGATAAAACCTTGTGCTAACGTTTTGTGCAGCAATGATTTGGGAGCAGAGAAAACTAGAGAGAAGTTAGTCCGAGTGTACCCACATAGGATGACATGTAATGAAGACATAAATTTACCGTTCATGTAAAACTGTGTTACTGTTTGGATCAAATATTTTTATTTTGTCACAAATAACAACTTTTATCAACAAAATCACTTACAAATGTTACGTTTGGAGCAGGAATAGAGTTCTCGGGGTGATTATCTTAGTTGCAACACAGACAATCAATTGCCTTTTCGGAACGAAAAATTTGGGAGCCAGATTATCTGAAGCTGTTCTGCCAGAGACATACTTGGATGCAAATACTGTTTGGAATACGTTACATCAAATGCATTAGATTATCAAGGATGGCGAACAGCACCTAAGTGACAGTATAGACTAAGCGCAAATGGCTCTTTATCGGGGGCGTTGAATAGCGTTACATAAAGACATAATCTGAATATGACAAGGAGTCTTTAAAGGTAGTTCACGAGCGAAGAATAAAATGTTTGCAATGAACCTAAACAGAGCTAGAGCTAGCCGAGAGTAAAACATTTTGGCAGTAACAATGTAATAGATGATCTTGCTTCTGATATCTAATGGATAAACGCCACGCTGTTGAAGACGCATAGTCCTAATAGCATACTCCCAGACACGCAGTGGTTAGTCGCTATCTCGAATGAGACAAGAGTGTAAAACTTGATTGTTAAACTCTAAGTTTGGCTGTATGAATGTACTGTAAAACAAAGAAAAAACTTTAAGAACTTTGGAAAGAAGTTTGTCTAAGAAGTTTAGGACGTAGAATGTGTTCTTACTGACTAAATATGGTATATTGCAAATACTTCACTCTGTTTCATGAGGACTTCTCATTTTGCTGTTTATTCCCAGTGATTAATTTTACTATGAATAAGTGCTTCTATCTCTAAAAGCAACGAAAATAAGGATGTATGATAAAGTTATCAAATTCCATAAGATTCAAATCGGAATATTTCTCGAAATCAAGCCCCTATTTGATCAAATGGAGCTGCAATAGGCCACGAATTAGATGCAAATAAATTTAATAGCTCTATCAGAATTTAAAAGAGGGCAGTTTAAAACGATCAAAATTATTGCTTTGAAGTCGAAATTAAGTTAAACAGGATACTCCTCCCAATGTACGCATTTTTTGAACAATATTCACCTATGTTTGTGCACCAATCATTGAAATGAGTACATTTAACTAGTATCAATAAAACTGTGTTTTGGAAAACGGCCATAGTTATAAATTTGGTTGTTCCTTCTAAATTAAATCTTATTCCGTCAAGAGCAAAACTGTTTCTCTCACAAAAGGACGGACAAAGCCAAGCAATGTGAATAAGTGAACAACATTGTATAATTAATGCAACTTGGCTGCATGTTCTTGTGTATCCCGTTTTCACACAAAGATTATATATAACGTGTTTATTGTTTCTTCTTCTGTATTTTGTTTTATAAAAAATTAATAATCGGTTCAACAAGGAACTTTACAGTGACTGCAAGAATGCAGATCACATTTTCAGTTATTCTTACCGGTTTCTAATTATTCACTCATGGGAATTTTATACTGTCAAAATTTACAAACCATAACGATGTGTGACGTGATCTGATCTGACTGTAAGTAGGGGAGGGATAGCCTCTAAATAAATAGTCATATTTGGGTTTTATTCTTGCTCCGGTAAAATTCCTTATGAATGATATCAAAGCAAGATGATGAAAATAATTCAACAAAATTATATGTATTTCATTAAGTTGCATGATACTGTTATAAACCTGCGTTCATACGCTTCGTTGCAGAGTTGTCCTATGACATGTGTAGAAAAAGTGGAGAGTATAAAAAGATGTTTGTACGGTTGGGTGTATTGTAAACAGTTTCATTACACGTCAATTATTATGTCATATGAGAGACTCTTTGTGTTGTCCGCTTTTCTATTTCATCATGTATTTTATGAAATAAATGAGGCAATTATAATAAGGATGAAAATAAAATATTATTATTCATTGAGATGAAAACCTAAAGCACACTATCATCAGATTTAAGGTTTATTCATTCCAAATGTAATAATACAAAGCATAAAATATTTTTCTCTCTTGGTATACAACTTTTGAGTACACAACTTCTTCACTCCTTGTAATTTTTTCTCTTACTACTTTCCAACTCTAAAATTGAAGTGAGAGACTTCAATGATGAGAATAAACCTACAGTGTGGTTTGTTGACAAAGTGTTTTGCAATTGATGTTTCGGGGTGCTTGTGACCGCCTAATGGACAAGAATAGACTTATTTACCATTTTGGAAGGTATTAAGCTAATGTTGGATGAGAACTGACTGTTTTGTTGGCTCATATATACTTTATCGATACTGGTATTGAACTGTTACAGATTGCGCGAGACTGAGTCAATTTACATTCTCGTTTGTTCAATTCAATTCTGTGAATAAACACCACAACCTATAAAAACATTTGTGATGAAGGTTGGCAAAATATTTGTATGCATATTCTGTTTGTAGTTTATATAACAAATGGGATATATCCCCTGTTTTACGCCAATATTTTGGGTTTGATTTATTGTCAGAATTTTTTCACTTATGTATGAATGATGATACAAAAGTTTCAGGAAGAGGAGAATGATCAATCAACGGATAGCCATGTGGTACTTCAACATAGGAGGAAATAAAGCAGCAATGTTAAGTTGATGATAAGTTGACGGCGTTAAAGGTTTGACAATTCCAAGTGATTGTGATGATATTGGAAGGAGAGGTTGAAATGTTTCTTTTGCAATGCGCAAATTATGACAAACTATCGAAGGGCAATTGTGCTTCTAATTTACAGCATTTTGCAGTATATTATGCATTTGATAGATATCAAGCAAACTAAAAGGTGGTATCAAAAATATGCAAATCAAAATAGAGTATAAAACTAATAAAAGTCAGTTTAAAACCATCTATAAAAAAAGAATGGCGCGGTGTTCAAATGATTTCTGTCTGTTAATCAGAAAAAGGCCAAACAGTCTGCATTGAACACATTGTTGGAATGAACTAAGTTNTGGTTGTAAGGAATACCGGTGTTATTGGATTGTTTTTTCAACTTTACGCAAATTAGAATAATACCCACCAGAGTAAATATTAGTAAATGGCTCAGTTTGTAGAGCGTACACAATGACGTAACAGTTGCACATAAAACTTGCAAGACAACAAAAGAAAGTAACAGGCATTCCTTTTTTACAACTCCGTCTATGTACTCAAAGTATGGTTAGAATTCAAAACGTATTACGGTACTACACAAGGAGGAAATGAGGTAAATATCACTACCTTTGTAACTTTAACTACAAAAGTAAGTAAGTGCTCAAGAAATTGTGGTAAACTAAGTGGTTTTGATGTGTTGATTATGCCACAGAAGACTACTGGTACGTTTGAAAAGCTAAATTAAAGATATCAGACAGAGTTTTCTAGAGTTAGATGAGTGGTGGACCGGTGGTAACGTCACCAAATTACCACCTCGGGTGACGTGTGTTCGGACCCCACCACCACCGCCTGACTTTCCCATGGTAGCCCTTTGACTGGCCGCTTCCCCCTTCCTGAAAATTGTATCATTGTGTATTCAATAAAAGGAAGTAAAAATGAAAAAATAAAAAATTAAACACAGCGGCAAGCTGATCACATTCAATGGACTTCCATTTGCAGTCAGCT
The DNA here is from genome assembly GCA_900618425.1 of Echinostoma caproni. NCBI lineage: Eukaryota > Metazoa > Platyhelminthes > Trematoda > Plagiorchiida > Echinostomatidae > Echinostoma > Echinostoma caproni. The sequence goes on from UZAN01041007.1 coordinate 7,221, forward strand.
TGAGCCAAACCTTTGCTTTATACTATGTCCACATAACCAATGGGGAAAACATTTACTACATGTGTATGCAGTTAAGTACTGTAAATCGGATGGACCGAAATAATCCTCTTCTAGCCAATAAGTTAGAAACGAATGGTCATTTTGTACAAAACTGTGGTCGGTGGGAAAACATTTTGATTGATTTGCAATAGCACAATGTCCATAAATGGCAGCTTGGAAGTTTTTATGAACTTTGCGGCAAAACAGAAAGCAGTAAAAACTGAAACTTAGTTAGACTACTTGAGCCTGTAAATTGGTGCTCGTCGGGGACAAAGCTATCAAGTGGCTCGCCAATTTCAGATTCGAGAGCACATTGCCTGATAGGGCACTTGTGATTATTCACCTTCGTTTCGCAAGAGTTACTAAGAATTGTACAAGTCAGAAATACAGTAAACCAAAATACAATAGACTGGGAGTCCATATTAATTACTTCCTAAATTCTGAAATTTTCATTCGTTCTGTTTGACTTGCCTAGGTAAGCCTACACTCTTCAAAGCTGTGAACACAGTCATAGCCCATTGGATCGAGCAGCTTAAGCCTTCTTAGAAAACGATACTTAGGTCCTTCTTAATTAAGGTATGCGACGACTGTTGCTTTTAAAATACGGCAATCTACTCCCGTGGCGTAAAGATAAGGCTTTGTGTTTTAAAAACAGTGAATTCTATGTTTTTCTACAAAGACTATTGATATGCTGCGTTCAGGGTTTCTTGAGGTGCTAGCAAGCCTTCAAATTAGGATACTGTATTCCAGACGTTGGCATCGTTTGCAAACAGTATTTTTTTTGGTCCTGGAGCACGTGATAGACCATTTACTAATGCAAATAAAAGTCAACAACCAAGTACAAAACCTTGTGGAATTCCGAGGGCAATGTTTGAGAGAGCCGGACAGGGAGTCAGAAACACGAATTGCTATGGTCCATTGTTGGAGAAATTCCCTAACCCAATAAAATATGAGACTTCAAGTGCCTGAATTACCAGTTTTCTGCAATTGTATCTGGGGGTTCAACTGATTAAACGCTTTTGAGCAATCCAGATAAATCACATCCATCGCATTTTCTTCTTCGCCCCTTCTAGTTTACTCATCTCGAACAAGGAACAATTTAGTTGATCAGGATCGTTTTTGACCGAACTGATTTTGAGCTGGCAACAGGACTTCGTGTCTTTCTCAGTGGCCCCTCAGGGAATCTGGCGCAACCTACTTCATGACTTTCGATAACACTAGAGGGAGAGTCACTGATTGCAATTCACCCACACCAAACTGATCACTAATGAATACTATAATACACAATTTGTGGTTACCATCTTGATTTATTTATGCAACTTAGAGCTATCAGTTTTCTTCTGTATGGTTTTGCCTATTCCATGTAACATGACTGGTGTTTTCCTTAACTTGCCACCTCGTTCGTAGTTACGGTAAAACTCTGAACTTAGACAGCGCTGATTTTGATTAGTTGAACGCTGAATTCATCCGATTCATCTCTGATCTATTATCGTTCGTCATACCTTAAGGCTATTCTGGGCTGCAACCTTTCTCCAAAGAAGTGTTTAGCTTTTTCTATCCCCCAAGTCAAGGTCTGCAGATTTCTGTGATAGCCCATCTCTCTCACTTCTCAAGTATGTTGTACCGGATCAATAATTAAAATGATAACAACCATTGTCGATAAATCCATTGTTTTCTGCTCTATTTCCAACCTAAGGAAATCTATAACAAAGGCTCCATCCATAAAACGTCAACCTCCGACATTTCACCTGAACATTTTTGTTCTATTACAATCACTTCTTTCATGCGAAACCTCGTGGAACTTGTTATCCTTAACCGTCTATGCTCTTTCTTAACTGTTCAGTAGGATTCTTGTTAGCTTACCTACAACAAAACCTGCTCTATGTTAAATGAGGTGTCATTTGTAGTTCATTTTATAAATAAATCAATAAACTTCTTGATGAAATCCGTCCCTTTTATACTTCTTGATTACTCTTCAGCTTTTGAATTAGTACTTTGATCTTACCACTTCCATCAGTATGAGTCGTTTGGTTGCCCTATGCCGATTTTTTCATGGTTAAAAGACTGTTTACTTAGCACAATACAACCCATCAAGCTGGAAAACAATTAATCTAGAATAACTATGAAGTTACTTTGAGTGCTACCATTACCCTGGGGATTGATTTGTTCCATTACCTATCAACCTTATTAAGTGTGCATATGACATTGTTTCGTGTCAAGCTGTTTCAAGTCAGTTTGATTTTTCTTCTTTTTACAGCAGTCTTACTGCCATTTGGGACTTTTATTTGCAATCGAGCCTTAAACCCAACTTATCTAAATGTTTGGAGTGTATCTTTACTCTTTCAAGTTCCTCCTATCACTGTGTATTAACTGTACTGCAGTTTGTAGAGTGGATACCATCAAGTGACATGGGATTATCATGGAAAGTATCGGCAGCTGGTTTATCCTTATTTTGAGCACTGTAGTTAAACTCAGACGTTTTTCCTTTCATGATCGTAGGTTGAAATAATTTATTGCTAAACAGCCTGGTATCTCTTCCTCTGTGCACCAGTGTGTGTCTAAGATCATTCTCTGTTGCTTCCTTATCATCTTTTCCGGTTTACCTAAAAACCATTTCTTTGCTCTTTGTTGTAGCTCAGCTGCGTTTTACTACTTTCTACAGACTCTTCCGTCACCAAGGCTTCATACTGATCCTTTAGAACCTTTTACTTACAAAATCTTCACTGATCACCCACCAACCCTGTTTATCTGATAGTCGTTTTCATGCTTCCACCAGTTGAAGTTTTTAACTGGTTTCTGCGATATCTGATATTTACAAAAGATCCCCAATTCCACACTGGGTAGGACTCACGACTGCCAGTTGAGCCAAAGTGGTAACTGAATTGCGGGCTAACGTTTCAAGTCAAATGATCTCTTTCTCTTTCTCTTTGTCATTTGTGTTCCTCTGTGACTGCATATTGCGTGTTTTTATTTGCGTGTGTGTGTGATTGAACTTAGATACTTACAGAAGTCTACATCTCCAACCACAATAAAATATTTATCAGTTCAGTTCAGTTTTTACAACCGTTACCCATGAACTTTAGTTCGTGGATTTTGGATGCTGTCCTTTGGCTGCCCAGTTGAATGAGGAATAGGAGAAGACAGGGAAGTTGAATGTGGAGTCGAACAGAAAATGGAGAATTTCAGTGGCCTAAGATTGCAAAGAAATTGAGAAGATGCACGAACGTCACTGTTAACGACACTCAGTCATATCACACAGTGTCTCTAACCACCGGCGACCATGATCTCGGGGTTCCCAGCCAGGGAGCCTAACGGGACCTATGTGACCCAGTCCCGTGATTAGCGTTTTCATTCTTTCGTGCCAGGTCATACATAGGTTGACCACCTTTGTTTTCTTCCATCCACTATCCGCCTCGGAAAATTTCGTTCGTCGTCGCAACCTATCTGGTAACATGCGTACCACATGCCTCAACCCACGTAATCTATGGAGGTCGGACCACTTGCTCGAGTGAGGGACCGCGATTACCAAAAAATCTGCGCCTAACCTCAGCATTGCTCATCCGGCTGCCCCACCAGATTCGTGCAATGATGCATAGACAGCGGTGTTCAAACTCTAACAGTCTCTGTTTGTCCTGTTTCCTTAATGGCCACGTTTATGCGCCGTATGGCAGAACTGATCGAAATTCCGCGGCACACACTCGACACTTCACAGACAACCGGATGTCACGATGGCGACACAGATGTCTGAAGTTTGTAAATGCCAACTGAGCCTTCTGGATGCGAGCAAACACTTCATCAGTAATGAGTCCACCGGGTGAGATGTAGCTGCCCAAACAATAAAACTTATCCACTCGCTCAATTACTTCCCCAGTTAGAGTAAGCCTGGGGGCTGGACCAACCCAGTCTGTTCGAAATGGAAACCTTATGATAAAGGTGTGATCAAATTTTATTGACCTGACCTTTGGTGGCAATTTCAACTTGTTGTTTGTTTCATCTCCGCCGGTCTTTAAACAAGCTAAGATCACACCGAAATAATTACCGTATAAATATGTACAATGTCATAAATGGAATAATGTCTCACTGTCTAAATGCTAGCTTTTGGTGACACATGCAACCCAATGAATCGATTATTTGTTCAAAAATACGGTAATGCTCATTTTGGTAGACTGTCATGGGACAGAGTGAACGTTTGATTTTTGACGATATCTTCTTAGATGGACGCAGCCAGGTTCGTTGGGTAGACATGGGTAAAACCCAGGAGGTTACATAACAATTGCTTGCAAGCGTCAAAGATTTTCTTCGGAAGAACGTTGGGGTAGACAGTAGCTGTGGGTTCGTCCACTAAACAGTGGATGTTCCCATACACAACACGCCGTCCGGTTTGGGTTCTCACATCTCAGTTTTTTATTACACACATTTGCGTGGTGAACAGCAGATGGAGCGAAACCCATAGTCACGAAGAACCGCTGCTCCGTTACGGAAACCGGTAATCTAAGCCCCGGGACTTCGAGTGGCGAACCAAATAAAGTCCCGCTAGGTTAAGCGTGGTATTGAAACGGACGACAACAAAGATGTCTATCACCAAAGTTGGGTGGCGGTGGCGGGGCTCGAACCTCGGACCATAGGGTCCAAAACACGCCAGTGACAGACATCCCGGTTATCCTGAACCCAGTTTTATCTGCTCACCGGGTGTTTGACACTCTTCGTCATCAATGACGACGCACGCTTAGGTTAATCGGGGCCAAATGTAACGATGACCGTGGAAGAATTGGGATATGCCTCCAAGTAGTATAAAAATTTACTGAATCAGGCATGCTGCTCTTAGTCTTCGTGTCTAAACTATTGTTCAATTCAATTGGATTTTACCTTTCAGGACAACTGATTCATATCACCTTCTTAGTTAAAATGATTCCGTGCAACAAATTCAGATGGACTGGTGAGTGAATTACACTGCTTCGTTTTTATTTCCGTCCAAAGTTCAATTTGTCCTAGTTTTGTGCGTTTCCTGGTCACTACAACAAGAGATTGTTGGTCAGAAAACCAATGCAGAGGTGCAATATTCAATTAAAAACAAGACAAGTCAAGATTACTGCTTTTTAATGAACTTTGAAATGGAACTGACTGTCAGCTACAAGAAGGTGAGTTCAAGATATTTTCAGTTTACAGTATGAGAAACTCGATAGTGCACTTGAAGCAAAAGCATTTAGACATGGTAAAAGGGAATATTCATACTAAGAAATAAAATAATTGCAGCAGATGTTATAGGGTATAAAAAATTCAGATATGTGTGGTTTGGTCATGCCAGTGGTAGATTTTACGTTACACAAAAGCACGGGTGGCATTCACGAGTAGGTTCGAATTCCTCCGAGAATCCGACCCTATTCACAGGGAAATAGCATGAGAAAATCTTCTAACTTTTTGTTCGATGTATTGGATAAAAACGTTTGCGAATAACTCCAGTCTCTAAAGTTCGTCGTTTTTGAGCACCCGGTTTGGAGCAGGAATAACAATCGGATAATTGAGAAAAAATCAATTATTGCTTTTAAAGCAATAACAGTTTATTCTGTGCTTCTCTCAAAGTATCTGAAAACAAAGAGAATTGGTGAGTGGAGGCTGAGGATCAATTTATGAACAAGTTGAATTAATGCAAACCTCATCAGAGGTAACTTCAACATAAGTGAAAATGGGTAGTCCGCCAAAAAACCCATATTGGTTTGTTGACTTCATGTTAGAATAGAAAAAAACGGCGGAAAAGTTCTCCAAACAATTAGCACGCACTGGGAAGTGTGCAAGGCACCGATGAGGAATAGATAGACCATAGATGGCGATCATTCTCCACCAGGTTACTTTCTCGATCTGCAATCAATATACCGTGAAAACTGAGAAAAATTCGTTTTTCATGAGTCGTATTTGTATAAATATTACCAGTTTAGGGATTTTGCTGCTCACTTGCCAGCACAATAAATTTCATCCATAAATTATTCAAGGGTTTGGTTTCCGCCCAGACAAATAGGGATTTGGAAGCATAGTTTTCCCGTAACTAATTTGCATAGAGAAACCAGAAACACAGGCATGCACAATGCATCCCCTGGATCATCATTTCGCTGCTCCTGTACACGTGCACGTAGTGCAGTCTATGTGATCATTAATATATGGTCAGTTAATAACAGAATGATAGGCGGAGAAAGATTGCGATCAAAATTACTCACCAAACACATTTATCACCAAGGTAGCGCCCGGAGTGATAAGCTGTTCACGCTGTTTACACAG
>UZAN01041007.1:18103-33047 GCA_900618425.1 Echinostoma caproni
AACATACATTACATATTAAATGGTGCACAATACTGCAATACAATGGGGGAAGTCAGGCGGTGGTGGTGGTAGGGTTCGAACACACGTCCTCCGGGGTGATAATTTGGTGCGGCTGGCACCGGGCCACGAACGCCAATTACTCATTAGGCTTTTTTCTGTTATTTAGTTGCCACTCTTTTGTCGGGAAGCTTTTTGGATTGGGACAGACTATCGGTTCCATATGACTAACGAACTAACTTCGGCATATGTTCCAACAGGAAACTGACTTCGGGAAAACGGAACAAGAGATCTAACTATAAAATTCTCATAGTCTTAAAGCGGATACGAGGAACACAGACTTATCTCATTCGGTCTATTAGAAATAGGTTGGACAAAGATAATCCGTTGATTTCAGCTGACACCATTCTTCAGATTTTATCTTCCCGCCCAATCCTCAGTAGTTGATTCAATCAACCACAAACTCAGGAAGCTTCACGGGATTGAGTTTCGCTCGCGTGTGAACTCATTTATAGTACATACCCACTGTCCCGTCCAAGAATGAAACTCCGAACTCTTCAGATAGACAGCGCGTGTACTACCTTTGTGCCAAACGTCTCAAAACCTCGAGCGGATCAGTATCCTCAACTTAAGTTAGTTCAAACTGAACGAATAAAAACACACAATGAGAGAACTACTTGCTCTCGTTCATCCCTTGTTCTGATTCCTGGTTCGGATTTCCAGTAGTCAAAAACCGTTTCCTGTCAAATCTTGTCTTATATTGAACTTGATGGATTGAGATGTTACAAGAGAACTGAAGGATTCGATTCGGCTATATGATGAATTTCTGCACGTACGGTGAAATCGAATCCTGAATTGGAAAACAAGGAGACAGTGTACACCGGTAAATCTGTTGAATCAACTGTGAGACTCGAACCCGGGATCTCAAAAGAACACAAGCATGCTACGTAGTTGTCCACTCTCGGGGGATTGATAATTAGGCCAATTCTCATTTTATCCATCCATAATATAGCAAAATCTATTTCACAATGTTGGCACCGGTATCAAACTTCGTTTATTTCACCTCATGACCGCCATGGTAGAATCGTAATCCCCAAACAAAACACACTTAGTGTTTATTTAGTTCTCTCAAATTCATATCTTCCATTCACTCACCCCTACACTACGCCCCAACTCTCCTTTGCCCCCGGGTTTCCTCAAACCAGACTGATGGAACAGATGGGTCAATAAATCTGAAAAACTTGACGATGGAAGTGGCTCCCGAAAGTCAATGTGGCGAGAACGATACCGAATTGGTACTTTCTACCGCGTCGGAACTACCTGATAAGGCTTGGATTTTCAACTTTCGTTTTGGTCGACTGGGTCAAACGCCAAACGATAACGGGATGTTCCAAGCGGAATTGATCCAGATCAAATTCAAGACAGACGCCAAAACTCTTCCGGACGTAAAAGAAGGGGGTAAGGATAGATGAACAGTAATTTCCGAAATGCCAAACAGTTGAATGTATTACAAATCAAAAGAAATCACATCCAGTGAAATCATTATTTTGGGGGAATGATAAATTTGTTGACATAAACTTTCTGAAATATGACAGTGGAAAATCATAGCCGGTTTCATAATTATTATTGTTGAAAGTGTTTTGTACACAACATGATATATCACAGCACGTATTTCAGTCACTAAAAATATCAAAATCAAGGTAATAGTATTAACACAATAATAATATTTCTACTTCATTGTTTTGAGGAATATACAAACATAAAATGAAATTTTAAAAATGGGACCGCTGCAAAATCAAGGTCGCTCGTATAAAATGCCGAACTACGGAAGGTGATGGGATTCGAATCCGGGGCACTTAATTCGTTGCTCAGAGGACCTGAACCACTTTAATATTTGTACATCCTACTTTAAAAATCATATATCTTTATATAGGTAATGTAAATTAGTCTATCGAAAGTCGGTAGAAAGCTCTTCATGTCAACTCGCACTGCTTTGACAAACAATAGTTCAGGATCGTCCTATCTGACATATATGCATAATACAACCCGAACGATTCGAATTGAAATTTGGTTGTTTGTCCTGATGGAATGTTTTCGGTTTTTCCATTGTTTTCGCTCTGGCCGAGTTTTACGTGAACTCACAACAGTATTGAATATTGATACTTTTCTCTATACTGAACAATTGAAACGAAACCCTTTTGATTTTGTCTTTCCAGTCGATATTACACTAAATTCCACGGAAACATGGGGCAAAGCACCGATCGCCTCGTACTATCATTGTATGGCACCGAAAACCACCAAACTTACCTCTTCCAGTCAACCAGTAAACAGTGTCAATATGCGGCTCACGAATGTCAAACTGCAGGCATTCACATTGACAAAAGAACCCAAATTTTCTGACAAGGGTAAGATTAAGGAAACTGATGTCCCATTTGTGAACAGATTTACGCGTTATCTTTACGTCTGTGCGTGTGTGTGAGTTTATAACCGGTATTTCGAATGATCACCTCTCATCCAGTCAATCATACACTCAGAAAACACCAGTCACCTTGGTTTCGCACTCATTACAGCTCATAAATAGTGCATATTGGTTGTCCTATTCTGTTACTGAATCTTAGGCCATTCAAAAAGAAGCTCTCTGTGTGTTTACGTTACGTATTTTTATGCCAGTCAGAACAGACTGAGACTTGAAATTTCGCTCTAAGACAGTTTATCAATTGTTGTATGAAAAACTTCCAAGGAGAGACACAATGTGCATTCTGTTAGTGTCAATTATATACCCCGCCACCAAATCAGGTTTGGTCATATATCCTCAGGTGAGTAGGCTATACTGGAGTTACATATTCGAGATATCTCTTCCCCCCCCCAAAAAAAAAGAAACGAAGATAAAGTCAGGTAAACTTGGTAAACTTCTTTCTCTGAACAATATTACTACCTATGACAATCATTATGATTTCATATGAACACAATAGGTTCTTCATTAGGACAAAATTCTTCTTCCGTCTCTCTGTCTGTGTTGATACTTATTTGGGACAATTGAAGAAAGTCATCGTCAAACTGCTTTCAGGGACTCTCAACTCTCACCCAGGGGTGCATTTCGAAATATTGCATAGTATGACTGCGAACCGGGTTTATTTTCGGTACCAAGACGAAAAATATGTCATAAAACTCAAAGTTTCATAATCTCAGCATTGAAAAGTGATTGAAAACGATGCACCTAATACAAAGGTGCCAAATGGCATAAACAAGATGAATTTAGTTCCACATTCCCCAGTGGAAAACATACATTCGCTGGAACCGAATACTTGAACATCAGGTTTTATACAAACTGTGGTGGACAATGTCACGTATTGACCGTAATCCGTCGACTTGGTGAATTTCGACCGATCACCCAATATGGTATTCATCATGTCTGTGTAGTCCATTCGATTTAGTAGCGCAATCCCCGCCCCCTTATCCGGTCTGGATGGTATAATATCTTTATTTTTCTGAGGTTCTCGGAATCGTCTGATGTGTTCTTTAGTTACTTCTTCATTTGCATTTAGCTTGGCATTCTGATACTGATGGCAAGCATTCCCCAGAGTAGATTTGAGCCCTTCCAAATCCACTGATGAAGAGGGAACCAGGTCAGAATGTTGCGCATAAATAAATTTTTCCACCTCCATATTCAATTGGTTTGACCTTCTATTTGGACAATAAAAATGTGGTCCCAGAGATAACAGATATATATATATATACTTATGTGGTGCAATCAAACCAGCTACGGTTGAAAGACAGCCATCAAGGTTTTCTGTCATCCGAACTATATTTGGCAAAAGCAGAAGAACTGAGTCGTAAAATCCTTCACATTTAAAAATTTCCGCCATGGTCTAGATGATTATAAGCGTTTTCTTGGATTCATCCCCGGGTTTCAATGTAAAGATAAATCTATCATTTTGATGAACAAACTTCTTAAATCACTTGAGTAGACGGATAGGAGAAGGACAAACCAAACGACTGACAATGGTTACCACGATCAACAACTTTACTTTGCCGTTTCCATTCTTGATTTGGTTATTCATTTCTCATCCCTCTTTAGTGAAATCAAACATGAGAGAAACTGTTCGTGTAGAAGAAATGCAACTTTAAGAGTAGAACAAATATCATTTACTTACCCCTCCAATTCTATTTTGCTATCCATCTCGAATGGTCAGAAACTCTGTGCACTGAGGATCAAACCCCAGACAACACGGTTCCCATCGCCGTAGGGGTTGCGCTGGCTGTCTGTATTGTGATCGCCCTGGTCGTGTTCATCATATTCAATCGACGCAACCGACGCCAATACGGATCGGTATAGATTGACAGTTGTGCTCGTCCCTTCCCCTCCCTATAACTCTATTGTGCTAATGTGTGGATTCCCTTGACTGATTTCAATGCGCACACAGGTTTTGTGAACATGCGTCTATTCGTTTGTTTACTGTCTTTTTTGAAAATATTTTCTTATCATGAGCAAAAATTCGCATCACATTCCGAATTCTCACCTGTCCTCCTCGTCTTCTCACTCCTTATCACGTCCTCGATTTTATCTGTACTACGTACTTCACCCTCCGTCGCCCCTTGAACTGACATATAGGTATAATGGTGCTCGAAATTATTCAAATGAAACTGATTTTTATATTTGATTTGTAGTTGGAAGTGTTTCTTTCTGTGTTCCACATTTTATGACTTGCCACAGCGATTCCCAGGAGTTTTGGAGTTTTACGTCATTCTCTTCTCTCTCTCTCTCCCACCCCACCCCCAGTCCCTACAGCTGTATTGGGATAAAATTTATGTTAATTTCCATATTTCAAAACTTGAGTAATCAGTGAAACCCTTGCATACATCCATGCCCAGATATCGTTTACAAATATTAAGCATTGTGTACCTTTGTATCACGGTCTTTTCCGAAGAAGAATCAACAACAACTCCACAAAGGCTGTTCTATCATTTACGCGACTGCATTCTTTCAAAGCTAGCAGACCACGCGCACTGGATAGTTGTATCATGCTCTTCAGAACTCAGCAGTGTATTGTACTACTTTTGTATCCCAACTGGGACTTGAAATAAAAACAAATCCGGTTGAGAGCCTGCACTCTTGCTTTTGAGCCGCACGGTCGACCGTCAAGAACACCTTGAGCCTAGAGCCGTATCAATTATAATGTCTTTCGGGTTTTTCACAGGCACAGGGCATCACTGGTAGTCTTCTCCCATAGAATGAGTTATTCATAATTGGAGTCTAAGGTGTATGTGTGCGTGTGTGGATGAGGGAGTATGTGAGTGAATGTGTTTACCTGCACGTAATTTGCGGCCAACAGTCGCGCTTGAATTAGGAACACCGTGCGGCTTTTAGAATAGATTCAACCGCTCATTATAGACTGTTTACGAAACGAATATGGTTTAGTCCACCACTCATGGATGGCGGCAGCAATTGGAATGTTAGTCCGTGATGCTACCCAAGTTAATTACAAGTCAAAAGGATTTCTACAGATCGCGCCCAGTTCGCGAAACCGAGGAATTCGGATCCATGGAAGCCCACAAAACGCATAGTTTATCTGTAAACAGAATGAAAACGTTCTTGTGAATGCGTCACTTTGTGCATGTGCGCAAGCAAATTAATGGGAAAAGAGCAAAAGGTACAATTACTAGGTGAAAACCACGTGAAAAAGCTCACGGACTTGTCATCGAACAGGGTTCCAACAAAATGTATATGGTTTGAATTATCTCCAAATTGAATTGCGAACACAAGTTGTTTCTTGGACTATTTTGTTTCATCTGTACACGTGAATACATAGTTTAAGTAATCATTATTATCTGGACAGAAAGTACAGAACGTTAGGTCAAGTAGGACTGTGCGTCAACATAACTCGACACACATATCTGTTCCTAAAGTATTGCCAGATCGATAAAGCTGTGAACACAGATGGAGAGGGTAAATTTGAGTAGTTGGTGCCTCAAAGTAGTTAAGAAACGGTGTTGTAGAGGATCCTGGACACATTCCTCAGTAGTACACGGCGCTGCATTTTGACCAGATGTTTTGTGATGATGGAACTGATTTTCCTACGTGTTACCAATGACCTCATACACATTCAAATCTTTCACTCTTTGTTTTTCTGAAGCCAGGCCGGGATGTGTTCAGCCAATCGATGACGTGGATGTATCATCGTCCTTCTGAAGTGGATAACCAAGCATCTCTCACTTCCCCACGACGACCAGGGCTTACTCATTTCAACTTTATATTTTTCAGTATTTACTCTAATAAATGGGGCATGTGATAGCCGATGATGCTGTGCTTGAGGAACATTGAACGGATTGTCCGGCGAATGTTTTGGGGTTGCAACTCGACGCTTCCAGATCAACTTTATGGTAACCTTGGCCGCTAAATCATCACCACGTTTTGGGAGGACAATTTGGGTGTATGCAATTTCTTACAGTTTGTGTTATAAGGGCTGTTCCCAGTAGCATGAACTTTGTATTCAAGGGGTGACCTCTAGCCCTGGGTAAAACAACGGTGTGATGTACTGACATATTCTCATATTCATTGCTGGTTAATTGCATGTTTTAGCAGGCAATGATGAGTTCCACCAATGGTCTTCATTAGAAATGAAGCCTAATCAATAATGTTACTGATTTGACACATCTGTTTCATTGCATTATCCAAAATGATGAATTTCACAACATATGCGATTGTTGGTTCACCAATGTCCAGTCACCTTAAATCTATACACAGATAACCTACATTGACATTTTTGAGAGAAGAAGCATCGAATTCGAGGAGAAACCTTATCACCGCGTCATAGTACTACTTAGTTTAAATAATATAAGGAAGACTGTTCCCATGGGGATATGCAGCAGTGTCGCGAGAGGATGAAGTGAGCATGCAATGTGGATTAGCCTACATACGATGCAAACAGCTTTCGACCTGGGCCAAGACTGAACCAGAAATGACCAATGATTGACTCCAGCAAAATCCCTGTCGTATGGCTATGCTTATTCGCCCTGAAATATGAATCAGTCTATATATCAGAGATGCGATTGGGGTGGATGTAATTGAACTCCGCAACAGAGCAACAGTAAACAGGTCTTGAGGTCATTGAATTCTCATGGAAGTAGAACATTCTCACTGTGGTAGTCATCGACCATGTGGCTCGCAAGTTTTGGCTCGTAGTCCAATCTTTCGCGGATCAAAGCCTGACAGAACTACAAAAACCGTATGAACTTGTATTGAGTCCAGGAAAGGACCAATCAACTGTTTAGTGTACTTTATTGGTCCTCACTCTGGATCATTTGAAAACGAATTAGTCTGTTTTGGACTGGTTAACCAACTCCCATTAGCACTTCGAGATTATATTTAGGACTGTTGATGAAATAGGTTACGACGGAGTTCCTCCGGTGTTCTGACTACCATGGTCATTTGATCCAACTGGAAAGTGAACCACTGGGATGTAATCGTAGTTTTGCGAAACCGTGTGAACACAAGCTGGTTACTTTGCAGTTCACCTGCAGTGTTGCAGGTCCCAACCCTAAGGTTTTCGGTCCGAGTCCTGACAGGGATACAAAAATGTGCGCACCGCTGACGAGTCCCAAATAAAAAGAAACAGCTGTCTAGTGCTCTTTGTCGGTTATCACACACATTTCCATAGTTAATTCAAACTCACAAAATGAATGAAAGTGACAGTGTTTTAGGTTTATCATCCTGATGGTGATATTTTTCCTTTCATTGAATATAGCTCTTTGCAAATGTCTTTTAATGCAAAGGAATGACTTCCCGATAGCGAAACAGTGATGATCCCAGCCTGCGAGATGACGCATACCCTAGAGAGACACGTTACAATTTTAGGACAATTACGATCAATCAAGCTTCACGGGTGACGTCAGCAAAGTGCGTGCGTGCCACAGCTTCTAAACCACATACCATAGGTCGATCGAACCAGCCAATGAGAACCCGTGCGGTCCAGACAGAAACAGAACCACGACAGAAAAAATAGAACGCGATTGGCAGAGTCCCGGATGACCAATAAGCTTGTTTTGTACATATTTAATAAACGAACTACTACTCCTGGGGCATTTTTCTTGCGCCTTGGTTACGTGGGATATTGTGTGCAAGAGCCAGTGTAACGTCCGTGACTGCTAATCAGTGACTCATATTCCGTGAATCCTGTTCCGTGATTCGTGTTTTGTGTTCATTGCGTGCTACTACTAACGTTGCTACAATCACTACAGAAACGCGGAAACGCGCCAATAGTAAGCTTCGAACACAAATACGTTAAGTCGAAACGATGGAATGAGTGATACATAGTCAAAAACAACAAAGTACTAATGGCTTCATTGTCTTTATACGATTTGACACCTAAGTATCTAGGTGGTAAGATCGCAGGAAAGTGTCTAGATCCTCTCGGGAATTATGTCCAGTCATTCATATACTACTTATTATAAAGGATAACAACCATTGGTATTCATCAATCTGTCTCATGATCCCGTAATCCATGCCAAATTCGGCTACTTTTCATGGATTTCGGACACAGACTGAACAAAGCGAGAACCCCACCTTAATCGTGCACATCTTGGATGAATCCGACGCGCTCGATTCTCCCCTAAAATAGTGAAGTCATCGTGATGATCTATGTATCTATCCCACGGATCTCTCATGGACCGATCAGCGCGGGGTGTTTGCTATCTTGCCCGATGGCGAAAACAGTTTGTTGCCTGGACGTGAGAGAAAAGAGATGGGAATGATCTGAGTAAATTGCATAAAAATGATCGTAATATACTTTCATACAACGATCAGAATTGGAAAATTGAGAAGAACACGACCTGAGTACTACATTTCGAGATGCTGATCCCCAGTTGGATCGATGGATTCGCACCGCTGGTGAGACCCAACCAGGTCAAAACAGCTGTCCAGTGCCTCCTAGTTTGTAAGCCCACGTCCCACACACACGAGGAATTGATAATATGATGATATCTATATATATCTACATACAAATAATTTGTAGATATTCTGTGTGCTGCCTTCGTACCCTTTACGTCCCCGAGGACACTTGATCCCATTCCGTGTGCCATCTGTCTGTGGCTCCGTGCCATGCTCTGTCTGTAATCGTGTGCGCACGCGTCCATTGATTCACCTTCATGCACAGTAGCCAGGCTGGTGCACTCAGTTTCACTCCCACAGTGTAAAAAGAACATTTCTGATTTGTCTTTTTCCCCGGTTTGTCTCATTACAATCTATACGAGATGTGCATTTCGCACACTGTTGATTTCAAACGGGCCCAGTTAACGCGAATTGGCGTAAACTACTCGGTGTTTGGTCACTTCAAGAAAACCACTATTTACAATGAGAAAACAGTCGTGTTTGCGAACCTCCAAGCTTTGAAGGATGATTTCCAAATAGATATGTTAGTAAGCTGGCTATCGAATGGATTAATGATCGTTCAATGAGTTGAGTTCAACTAGGAATTTGTGTACATCTCTTCGGGTTTTGAAGGTAACACAGTCGCAGGAATCACAGATGGCTATAGAGCATCATAAAAAGTGCGTTTACTATTGCCAAAATGTCAACTTGATTCACATCTAGTTCATTCATGTATCCAGGTGGAAAGATAAAACGGGCTATTCCACTGCCTGTTTCTGTGTCTGTCTGTTGTTCCTATGGAGTAGAATAGGTTTTCCGCTCAACTAGACACTCGATAATGAACTTATTCGTCAGCATCATTCTCTCATGCTGCTTTCACACCTTGTTGACATTAACTACACTGTGAGTGTGGTTCAGGTGTTTTGACCAGTCGGTATACGAACTATCGCAGTATAACCATAGTGGAGGCAGTTAGCAGGCTAACCATAAAGTTTGGCTTGGTTTGACTTAACTACTAACCCCAAACTCTCTACGGACGACCAAACATAGACGTTTCTACTCCCCTGGGTAGACGACTTCTGACACGTGACCGGTCATGGGAGACATCGGAATAGATGCTCTTGAAACACAAATCAGAAGTGTAGAACAATGAAGACTCAAATACGGGGTCGTCACACCACCTAATCTCCTTTATTCCTGCGGATATTTATCCGTAATTGGTCATATGTGATGTACTGGTAAGGTCAGACCATTTTTTCCGAATCCCGAATAATTTTTTCATACCGCTGGGGAGGGGGGCTTTCAGCTATTTATTTACTGGTCTGTTTACATCACCTAACATAACTAACTACAAAATGAATTTCTTACATCAAATATGAGAAACATAAAAAGTGAGCCATCATCCCTTCAGTTATTGTGCTAAGGTTTCTTTGACTCAAGTTCCCTGTGCCAGGTATTTAGTAAAATGAGGAGTGACAGAGATAGATAGATAGATAGATAAATAGATAGATAGGAAAGTAGTAAATTGACTTGTGCCTCCAGCGAAGGAGCGGTTACTGACATCCCGGAACGATGTAACGGGGAAAAATCAATAAATGGAGATGGCATGTGGCTGGTTAACATTTTTCAACTTCCCATCCTGAGACGAGCATGATATCAGTGGGTATCCCATAGTGGACATTGAATTTATCATTGAAACAGTGGTAACAGGATGAAAATTTCCAAGTAATTTTCAAATTTTCAGGGTACGAAAGAATAAATTTCTGCAAGCCTGGAAGCCTACACTTCTGCCAGCACATGACTCGTTTGGATTTGTAATGCATTATAACAGCTGGCTGATATTGAAATTGTTTACTTTAAACTAATGCAGGTAGATCTTCATGTCAAAGGAGACTGAGTTATGTTAATATTATTGAAGGCCCACGTATTCTGGATTTTATTCGGCGGAAATGTTTAGACATACGAATTTGGCTTCTAATAGCAATCAAGGTTTCTATGTTAAGATTGTCCAAAATGGTTATGACAGCTTTGGTTAGCACTAATGTCGATTTAACCAGAGCTTTGTCAAAGATGATAGCAGAGACTACTTCATTCAGAGATCACATACCACACACACTCAACAAAATAACCTTCTGTGAACCTTCGGCACAGCCGAAGCACCATCTGTGCCGGAATTGTGGTCTAGCAGTATTTTGCAGAAACTGTTTGAAAGTTGCTAATGTTGCTAAAGTGAGCTATTAGTTGTATTTATGATTGAAATATGCCGGTTGCAATGGAGATCTAATCTTCAGGGCAGCAAGATATCTGCTTTGAACAGAAATTCTCGACGAAATCATGCACTTATACGATGGTGCTCGAGGGTATGTACAAATGTTTAGAGGTAAAGGTAAAAGCAGGAAGATATCTATTATAGTATCTTGTCCGGCTTGGATCAGTGTTTGCCAAAAATGAACACATCACATTGTACAGTTCAGCAACCGATTGGACACAAGTTATCACGGATCCTCTATCACATTAATTCGGAGTTAATGCAAACAGAGTAAAAAATAACCCAGGTTCGCATTTTTTCAGCTTACAAAATTTTAGTATTGAATTCGGTTCTCCAATCAGAATGTCCAACGGTGAGCTTTTCAACAGGTGAGTACTTCCAAGTCAGAGAAATTGGGTACAGGTTTAGCTTCCAATCCCTGCATGAGCTCAAGCATTTTGGGTCAGTTGAAGCGTTATATGGCTTTCAACATTTACGAGATATTGTGTAGACTGTCGAGTTCACCAAACCGACTTCTTTAATTCTGGTTCGGTAAATTTGCGTGAAATCAGGAGTAGAAAAAACGTTCAAAGTTCCGGTTGTGTAGTGAGCTTTACCGTCCTATCCATATCGGTGGCGTTGTACGTGTATTTAGTTAGACAGATGGTTTACTGTTTATGTTTAGGCATGCAACTTATTTAGATGATGGTTTGACTGTTTAACGCAATCTCAGCATAGTAGAAACGAGCTACAAATGGTCTGATATAGGAGGAGTAGGTAAGCTTCAAACAGAACCAACGAATTAACGGTTTCTGTCAGTTGCATGTCTGATGGAAGACTTTATCTGTTTCTATTCTTTCACTTCCTTCTATGGAATGTGCAACGATACATTTTTCACGAACGGGAAAGTGGTCAATCAGAAGGCTGCCATACAAGGCAGAATGAGAAAAAATAGGCGGCGGTGATGGTGGGATTCGAACATACGTCCATTGAGGTGATAAGCTGGTGCTCTTCTCAATAGTTTAGTGTGTTGTTTGTATTCATTGGACTTGGTAAATGAGCCAGATAAAACGGACTGTTTTTCAGGATGAATTATGCTGCATAAAGACATGATTTTCTCTCCTGTTTACCTACTAGTATTATAAATATAAATACGGCTGCCATTGTGGATAGATGTCAGCGGATCCCACCTGAGAGGAACATTTACCATTGGAACATTTACCGTTGTACATAATTGCAGTAACTTTAGTTTTTACTTAAATTCATTCTGTCTAACATTATACAATTGTTTTTGAACAGAACAATTTAGGCACGTTTCCAAAAATTAAAACTCTGTCTCAGGCAGAACACGGATTTCGAGAGAAGTGGTGGTGGCCGCGTAGTGATTGTTATCGAATTATCGCCTCGGGGAACGTGTGCTTGAATCCCACCAGCACCGCTTACCTTTCCCCCATTCTGTGTAGTATAGTAGCCCGTTTATTGGCCGCTTCCCCATTTTTGAAAAATGTACCCTAATCTATTCAATAAAAGAAAAAAAGAAAAGAACAGGAACAAGAGCGGCTGTACACTGTATGTATTCCACTTGCTTCAACTATTGTACAAGTGTAGTTGATGTAACTAATGTGATGAATAAATAAACTCGTTCAAATCATTCGATTGGGTGAAATAACGATATCAATCGGTACACGAACTCCGTAATCACGAGTGTTCGTGTACGGGCCAAAAGGCTGGTCTATTGGATTGGATCCCGATAGATAACCGACTATGCACAGCGAGACTCAAAGGCTCAAGTAAGGTCAAAAGCAGAAACCAAATGAACGATGCTTATTCGTGGTCTCTGCATACGCTCCTATAGACTGTAACCCGGATACAGTCAAGGAGGCCTTCTATCACAACCTACATGAGCTTCTTCTCAAAGTATCTAGGACGGATATCGTGATCCTGGCGGGAGACTTATATGCAAGCGTTGGTCGTCTATCACCCGATGAGACTCACCTTGGTGGCCGTCATGACATCGATAGCTGTCATTCAGATCATGGGGATAGACTTCTTAGCATATACTCAGACTACGGTCTGTTCCTCGTAAGCACGAACTTCAGACATTCTAAGCGTCATCTCGCCACCTGGTGTAACCCCTCTCTGGCACAGACGTGGAGTCAGATTGACCATATTGCTATTAGCTATAGATGGAGAGGATGTGCGAGACTGACAGTCGTATTGGTCTACTTGCTTGGACTCCGACCACGCACTGGTTTGTGCCAAGCTGTCTATGCGTTTTGTTGGCCGCAAAAATATGCGATGCCAAAAGCTCGACGTCGTCAAGCTCTCTAACCTGGCCGTACTAGCCGATTATCAAAACGAGTTGGCCGCAAGGCTAACCACTACCCCATCAAGTAGTGTAAATCAACCATTCAAAATAAAATGCACTCAACCGGTCTACATAGTTGTGGCCTGACCCACCGAGTTTTAAATCACTGGATATCCTCCTCGACGCACGTCGAGCAATCCCGGCAGACCGCGAGTACAATGAACAGCGCCTCTCCCTGAGGCGTGAACTCACAAAGAGTTTGAGAGACTACAGAGCGGCCTGGTGGACGCTACGTGCAAAGGAGATGGAATCAGCGGCTAGGTGTGAAAACACCCAGCAACTCTTCCAGCTCATCCGTGCTACAGGCCCCAAAAGACAGTGCGTTACTGAAGCAATCTGCGAAGCAGACGGCACGCTAACAAACAGCCTTCACCGCTGGGCAGAGCACTTCACATGGCAGTTCAACCAGCCCCCGCGCTGGCTGCCCCAAGTAGTTCTATTGAGAGTGCACCCTGGTCACTATCCACGGGTCCGCCCACAGAACCGGAGACCCGAAAAGAACTCCAAGCCTTGAAACGCCACAAGGCAGACGGATCAGACGGTCTGCCACCTGCCCTCTTTAAAGATGGTGGAGAAGCTCTCGTAAGAGAACTGGGAGATTGTTCTCGAAGATCTGGGAAGCGGAAAGTGCACCCCACACATGGGGTAAATCGATTGTCACACCAATCTACAAGAAGGGCTGTCGCAACGCCTGTTCCAACCACAGGGGCACAAGTCTGATTCCAATAGCGCCGAAGCTGCTGGTTCTCGTTTTATTAGGCAGGTTATGCCCATTGCGTGAGAAGCAAATCCGAGAGGAGCAGGCTGGGTTTCGTGCACGCTGTGGCTGAATAGATCAAATCTTTACCCTCCGTCAGCTACTAGAACACCACCACGCATACAGAAGGCAAACCATTAGCGTGTTTTTAGACATCAGAGTCGCTTTCGACTCTATCGATCGTACTGCACTGTGAAACTGTTTGCAGAGATACAGAGTATCCGAGAAGGATGTCTCACTCCTGAAAGAGCTCTATCATCAGAACTCGGGGAAGTTTAGGGCCTATTGTGAACTTTCACCCTCATTTCCTGTCACCAGTGGGGTGCGACAGGGTGGCCCTATCTCTACGTTTCTCTTCAACTTTGCCATAGATGATGTCCTACAAAACGCGTTGCATNCATAACGTAACGAATGCTGGCTTCGAACTTCTTCCTGGGGACAGAGTCGTAGACTTAGAGTATTCCGATGATATTGCCTTAGTGAATGACAACGCACCAACGATTCAAGAGTCGTTGAACCGTTTGGCAATTAGGGTTACTCGCTATGGTATGTCATTTGCACCTTCAAAGTGTAAAGTGTTGTTGCAAGATTGGCAAGAACCCATTCCTGCACTTTCATTGGATAATGACACTCTGGAAGTAGTCGAAAGATTTGTCCACCTTGGGAGTTGCATGACGGCTGGTGGAGGTGTGGGCGAGGAGATTTCTC
>UZAN01041007.1:49907-62612 GCA_900618425.1 Echinostoma caproni
TTCACATATACGTGCGCGTTTACTGTCGGAGCCTGTGTGTGTGGGTGGGTGGGTGGGGGGATGAGCACTGGAGGGTTGTAATTCAATAATTGATCGTGTTAGTCTGGTGAGGTGATTGGTTTTCAGACACGGTGCCGATACCGCGCAGTTCAAAGGGATTTGTTTCATCGGATCGTCTTAATCCGCTCAGTTCTATAACGGTGTACATTTTTTTCGCGACTGCCTGGCTAACGCCATTGTTCTGGTGTGTTTATTGTATTCGCCCTTCACACCTCAATTTGGACCCCATCACGTGACAATAGGTATGGTAGGTCGCAATACTTTATTGATTTTGAGATGAAATTCAAAAGAATTGTAACACTAGAACACTCGATTCGAATTTGAGGCTCCTATTGAATGCCCGTGAACAGTGTATACAAAAAGGGTGCGCGAAAGAACTTCTATTTCATATAAAATGACAAGTGAATACATACATGAAAAATTACATAAACATCGGATTAAGTGAATACAGTTCAGTTTGTGACTCTGGAAGAAGCGGATAAGTGAGCAAACAAATGTAGACAAGCTAGCGGTAGTCAACGGGAGAATCGTAGAGGCGGCGATGGCCGCAAACATGATCAAACTGAGTAGCCATGAATAAAAGAATGCACTGGGTAAACTTTCAATTCTTCTTACGTTCTTAAGAGGAAGAGAGGTGAAGTTGCGCAAGAGACACTGGAAACTATTGGCGATGAAGAGTCTCATAAAAGTTATTAGCAGTTGGTAATGTGGTGGATCAGATGCATGATGCGGATGGGTGGTCAGACATTTTGGTTCACGCATAATCAATCTGTATTCCAGGTCATGATATAAAAGTGTCTAGGTACGACTCATTTGTTGATAAATCGTGTTCTCTTCATTTGTGATTGAAAGCGGTTTTCTTATTCCTTTCGACAGAGAATAGATTTACAAAGGCGCGTAATTTTATCTTTGTGAACACGGAACACAGTAAAGTTTTCGGTAGCCAGTTTTGTTAATTGTATCGTTTTATAAATAAAGTGTCCCACATCACAGTTGCACGAGAAAGCAATTAAGAACAAAGGAGTTGGATCGATGAAACAACAACTTATCTGCCACTCGTGGGAACACTAAAGGTTGAGTGGCTGTGAGAATTGGCGAAAAGCCAAGTTCTAGATGTTGCTTTGAAAAAAGAAGTTCCAGTGAATTTTCTTATTTCAAAGGAACGATCATTTAAACTATCTTCAGAGGATTAATCGGATTAATCGATAATCCACGTGGCTTTGAATACAAGGCATATTCATCACACAACTCACATCGTGGTTGTTGCTTTCTGGACGAAATGTGAGCACTACACAATCGTTTCGTTCTTGTTGGATCTCATCAGTGGTATACCAATTTTTTCTTTCTCTCGAGACTTGAACCCCAGGCAATTAAGCTGAGAATCGAAAACCTTAACCGTGAGCTATGCAGCTGTTGGCCAATCCGTTGACGGAATAACGTCAAACGAATATCAATGGCGATTGTGAAACGTTCAGTAGTTTGGGTGGGATTCGAACCCACGCTTGGACGCCGTCTACGCTTTGTACGCGCATGCCCTACCAGCTGAGCTACAAAGTCACACCGATATCACTGATCTTTCCACATTCGAATTACCCATCCAAATCCATTTGCACAATTAACCTTGTCTTAGATGTTCATTCGATGGACTCCGGTGAATTCTAAGGAAAACCTGTCGGGACAGTCAGCTTACATGCTAAATGGTGGATGCCATATGTCTCTGTAAGTGGGATGGGTAATTCGAATGTGGAAAAATCAGTGATATCGGTGTGGCCCCGTAGCTGAGCTGGTAGAGCATGCGCGTACAAAGCGTAGGCGGCGTTCATGCGTGGGTTCGAATCCCACCCAGGCTACTGATCCTTTCACAATCGCCATAGAAACTTCAAATCTGCCAAAAATCCATGTGCAAAACGAATATCTGACGAAAGGAAACGGGTATTTCAAACTTTTATTCGCTGTTAAATTCATTCGATCTACGGAATCACCAGGTAAAGTGTATATTCCGATTCTTTACTAATTGTGGATTTCACTCTGCGGGATGCCACTCCTTCCTCACTTGGACCCATTAGATGCCAAATTCTTCGGTGCATGCTCTACTATTCTGGTAGACAGACAATCGTTCTTCCGACGTACTTAATACCGCAAGTATATTTAAATGTAGGTAAATACAGGAGGAGAAAGTAACTGAAGAGTGAGGTTTGTCTAGATTGGATTGGGTGAACATTCTTTTCGTGTCACAGAATGCTTATGCAACAATGGCTGACTAAATCTCTTGAGATTGTACTTTGAGTATCTGTTTAGAGATGATGATGGTCAACCGGTGCTTAAGGGACTATTTTTATTGGTAAACACCTTTCCGTTTTATCGTGCAGTTCAGTGTTTCAAATAATCCCAGATCAGAATTATGGGGAATCTCCACAGATGTCTAACTTACATATTCAGATAATGCAAAATTTGGTTTGTGATTTATTCACTGCCTCGTAATTGAAGTAATTGAAGTTCAATGGAAATTTTATTATGCCGTCCTCAATGAGTATTTCAGTAGTGTATTTGTTTCTCCGCGTTTTCGAATTCGGTTGAACTGAGAAAGTGAACTGCATGGCTCGTTGTGTTAAACCAAAAATCCCATACTGCAAGTCAAGTTCCATCTAAAAGTATCTGTTTTAATTGTTTTAATATATGTAAAATAGCAGATGTGAAAAGTGAATAACAGAAAAAGATCTGAATTCTTAAAAAATATGCAAATTTAACAATTTACTCTACGAAGGATTGATTGTTTTATAGAGGAAATTCGTAGTGCATAGATCAAATGAAGCATGAACAAAAAGGTAGAATGCACTGGACAAGTGTTTTGACTTGGTAATCGAATCCGGGACCTCATAAGCGGAATGCAAGCATGCTACCCACTGGGCCACCGGGCAGCAGTTAAGAGCGTTTTTCATTTTCCCCAAACATGATATAACACAACCCATCCTTGCGAGCTTGTTGTGAGTATCGGTCCTTGCTCATCTGATCAATAGCCTCCAGGGTTATGATCCGGTTGGAGAATTTCACAACCTGACTACTGTACAGTGCTTCCTGGCTTTCAGCTCACGCTTCATTAACTCTATGCACGACGAATTCCCTCTGGCTTTCCTTTAAAGTTATTCAACAAGAGAGTGTAATGTTTGGACCAACTCCATTCTGTGATATAGATAACCTTGATGGCAGGTTCAAGCACAGATCTCATTTAGAGATCCCATGAACGACGAGTGAAAAGGGATAAGAAAAAATTGATTCCAGAAATAAACGACGCTCTATTTGTAAGCCTGACTCAGTTTTTTTGACACTGACACAATGTTTTTGACTGCAAAACAGTTTGATAGAGGCACCGGATCTGTTTTGCGGTCTTGCCGCTCATTAGCTGTACCAAACCTTAAATCCTCATACTTGAACGGTAAATGCGGATTGGGTAATGCAAATTTCCTGTCAGGGAGTCGATTCGAGGTAGATCAATCGAGAATCAAATTCCTTATATGCAAGTGAATTTTGCGTTGCCTAGGTGTATGGCTCCAAACAAGATATCACTAGGAGGGGCATCTATAGATGGAGGGAAACAAACAACGCAAAATGAAGGGCTGCGCAAGCAATCTTATGGGAAATGTGTGACCAGATAACAGTAAAAAACTAAAAATTTAATTTTGATGAACTGATGAATTTATAAATAGATAAATACCTTCCTGGGGATTTAAAAGAAAATAATCAAACAGTGAAATCAGCAAATTGAAAATGATCACTACCATTAAGATACAAAACCTGTTCGCTGTGATCTAACTGCTGATGGAGGATAACATACATATCTGGTGAACTGGTCAGGTATCGCTGGTGCCATCAACGGCTAGATATTTTGCACATTTGGCTGGGGCGCTTTCGTGAAGAGACAGACTACTGCAGAGTGGTTTATGTGTGATGGTGATTGTTCCAGATAATGCTCCCTGTCATGTATCATGTTATGTAGGTTTAATTATATCACTGTGAAAGTGAACAGTGATTGGAACTTAATTAGACGTTAAACGTTATGAGTTTTTTGGGGCCGAGATTCACACAACTACCTCTGAACAAGCTCCGCTTGAATATTGCAGAGAACAAGTTATCTGCATGTTGGAGACAATACTATCAACTGTAAGAACGTGGAAAGCTGTTCACAAGAATTTGGTTGAAGAATATGTTCCGACGGCATATAAAGACCTGATAAACTATATTTTGAAATGAATTAAAGACACCGGTATATGTAGGCGGTGGTAGACAAACGGTAAAGGTCACCAAGGTATCACCCTAGAAGATGTGTGTTCGAATCTTGCATTATCATTATTAATATTATTATCATCAACATCAACATCATCATCGTCATCATCACCACCACGACCATCACCACCAATGAAGGGTCCCATGGTTCAGCGGAACATTACAAAAAACTGAATAAACGTATGTGGCAGGAGTTGCGATATCATGGTTGTGGTTAGGACTCTATAGTTCCTGACGTAAGGTGACTTTATATTCAATAGATTGGTACAAGATAACGTTTGCAATCTGGGTCAACACGCCGTCACAGACAATCACGATACAGGCAGATGAAACCAGATGCACTTACCAAACCCACTGTGCACGTTCACGGTCAATGCGATAGGGTGTGAATTTTTCAAGATTGGACCGCGGCTGACACACAAGAACCTTAGCTGTCTGTAGTATGCCAATACCCGGGTAACGTATCGGTCGAAATAGTTCACTTGATCGAGGTTTTCTTATCGTTGAACACAGGTCGAACGACAGAATACCTAAACGGAACAACTCGATGTTGCCATCACGATGTAATCGAGTCAGTGCGTTGCTCCCTAATCAGAAAAAGGACGTTTCCACTTGGCATTGTGGAGAGACTGATGAAGTATCAAAGTTAAAGTCAAAGTTTTATAATGGGAAATACTTACAAGCAATGGCTTTTCAGAGATAAATCGATTCACGGTTCATAGAAAGCAAACTAACGTCATAATATATNTGTTTCGTACACTGCTATATATGTTGAAATTTATAACTTGTCAAAACTCCATCCAGTTTGCGCTCGACGGAATCAAATGTGGGCGCAGAAACAACATGGAGTGGTAAAGAATTCCAAGTAGTGCACACTCTGAGGGCGAATGCGTGACGCCGACATTCCAGTCGGCATTTTTGGAGCACTAATTTGAGTGCGTGCCCCCTGAGGTGGGTGTTGAGTGACAAGGCCAAGAGTGAACGGCATAGGTGATCTGGGTTCTGCATTAGTTGATACATCAAGATCAAGTGCAGTGAAATGCGGTGATACTGTGTGGAGTACAACTGCAGTGATTCCAGTCCTTCCGCGTAACTCTTGGAATGCAGTCCCTTAACCATTTTGGTGACCATTCTATGTGGACTTTCCAGAGTCTTCCGATAACGTTGCAGCCATGGATTCCACGCTTGAACTACATACTCTATGTGGGGCCGAATGTAGCCTGATAACAACCGTGGAAACAGCGTAGGTTCAAATTTGCCAAATACTCGCTTTAGCAAACCAACATGTCTTACAGCGGTAAAGACACCCGGGAGCAGTTTAGAAAACAACTTAGGTCATCTTGGACAATGACACCGAGATCCTTCTCATTTGAAGCATACCCAATTTTTTGATCTCCCAGGAAATACGAAAACCAACTTTTTTGGCGAAGGAATACGACCTTACATTTTGATGCATTAAATTCCATGTCGTTTTTGATCGATCATTGATAGGCAACATTAAGTGTTCTCTGAATTACTAGAAAGTCTTAAGGTTTTGTCCCCGTTTTCCATACTTTTGCATCGTCTGCAAACATTAAGGTTGGCGGCTCCTGACTGTCCGTTAGGCCGTTTATAAAAACAAGGAAAAGTTGAGGGTCAAGCACGGATCCCTGTGGAACTTCTCGTGCTACACTGATGGCATCAGAAAGTGACCCAAAAACGCGAAAAGTCATGGTGCATTGTAGTAGAAATTCTTCTATCCAGCCCAGTACTAGTCCCCTTATTCCATAATTGTGTGGTTTCCCCAGCAGTATTTTATGCTTTACTCGGTCAAATGCTTTGAAGAAGTCGAAGCATACAACAGAAAACGGAATGCTCCGATTCCGTAAGACTTTTATGCATGCTACCTGCAACGTAGAGCAGATTTAAACAAAACGCGATCGGTAATGATTGGAAAAATATCCGAGTGTGGAAGATTTGGACACCATCGGATCGGAACATCTGCTCATTTTGCGAATTTCCGACCGCGACTCCTGTCAACTTGTCCGTGTCACTTTGGAGAGGGGGGGCACAGTCAGATGTGTTATCTAACATTCAAATCCAATTGCAGGTCAACTAACGAACCGTGGGGNGGGGTCATCGTTTCACACCTCTGCATCCCTTTCGATTGCGGCACACCGCTGTGTGTTATTTTGATCCAGTTTTGGATTCTACAAAGTTAGGCACATCAAACTTGAACGCTGATAATGGGTTTTTAACTCACAAACTTTGGGCCTAGAGGCTGATAACCTGAGACATCGAATCACTCTCTTCATACTAATCTAGCTTGCATGGATTACCGCACAGACAGACAGTACCGACCAGCAATGCACTATTCATGGTCGAAAAAGGTTTGAATCCTCCAATTCGAATGAATAACTTCGATAGTCTAATACATAACTTAGCTTCAGTATAAGCCGTGGCAATGGATTTTCATTTGTATTGCCTTTTCCTTATTATATGAGTTGTATATTTGGGAAAAAACTGTTTCCTCATATCTTGTGCTGAGCATTTGACACAGCCTGATGCCTAATTGGCCGCATTCATGTGGTCATAGCGGTTGCATCTGTTGGACCGTAAAAATCCGCGCATGAAATACAAGTCTACAACAAAGTGGAAATGCAATCGTGAAGAAGGTTTTTCCCATCCGGTAAGTCATTTGGCAACTCGTGAGAATGGAAACTATGCTGATGATGTAGGTGCTAGTATCACGGTATGTAAAACACATACAGAATTGCAAAATTGAGCATTTCCTAGATGACCAAGGCAGCTCCAGCGAGTCTTTCCTACAAATGGTGTGAAGTACTAGTTAGATTTGTAAATAGTGGGCGAAAGGATGCGGTCGGCGGTTCTTTCAACGTTGAAAAATGAACAAGACCTCTTAGAGTAAATTTCTTTGTTTAAAATGATAACTACAGACTGTCAAATTCGTCATTCTGTGTGGCACCGGGAATTGTTATGACACGTTCAAAATGAGACATATGATATGTACATTAATTATCCATACGCTAACCGTGGTTCGCAATAAAAAATTCCCTCTGGCCAGCCCCGATCTTCTGGAATAATAACGTGAGGACACTCTTTTTGAATGACTTAGGACAGTTAAATTTTCAATGACAGCAGAAGATAATATGATCAAATGCATAGAATAGGAGTACAGCAGTGGATCTTCAGATAAATCATGCAAACACCTCAAAAGTCAACTGGGGTACTTCTACCTTCCAAAAATTGTCATTTCTTGCCGCTTAGGTGCAACAATTATATATATATCTATAATTTTTATATTAGATTCATTGATCGGAATGTATGAACTTTCATAACCTTCATACAAACGTGTATTATTGATGCGCTTTCCAAACAGTTCGTTCTGGGTGCAGTTGACCGACAATGGTCTTATCAACGCCCAGAATGTGCTCAGAATAAATGAAGCTGAAAAAGAGTTGTCTGGATGTTAGTTTTTAATTAGCAGCTGGTCACGCATTTGCTGCTATGAGAGGAAAACTGGGATCATAAATGCGGAGACTGTTTTGAGTATGGCAGATGGACAAATTTAACGCCACCGATTTCTGTTTGACGCTTTAATTTTTGTATTCAACCCTCTCCCATTTCTCTCCATCTTTCTCTTCGTATCATCGGCTCCGATATTCTGTGGTGAAATCCCTAAAGATTAGCGCTGAAAGGTGATATTAGTAGTATAGAATCAATTCTTTCGATTTGGATTATGGACTGTTGTTAATCGGATACACGTAAATCATAATAATGATAACTTCTATTCGCTTATTGGGTTTATAGTCCTACTCCCTACTAGGAAGTGAACCTGGAGCTGTCACGAAACCCCGGATAGGTTCAGATGCGTAGCGATGTTGGTAAGGGTCGGATACACTGCATATGGATCAGTCTAAAGGTGACCCAATCACTTTGACCAATATCACCCAACACAGTTGGTGAAAAGAAAGAACCTGCGAGAACCAAACAGCCTGTTGTCATTTGCCACTCATAAGCACACACTAGTACGGGGATTGGTTTACTTTCAAGAGATAGATTCCTAGTTCACCATATATATTGTTGTCTGAGAATGTAAACTATATTTTCACCGGCAATTGTTTGTCCAGTTACCAAAAAATGATGTTGTGCAAGCAGCTTCCATATCTGCCACTCTAAATTCCACATTCAACAAAACGAATGATGAAACGTTCAAGAATGAAGAAGCGAATACCAAATCATTCACTGAAATGATCCCCAGTCGAAGGTTACATTCATCCCATGACCCTTAACCGTCTGATTCAAAACCTCTAGCTATACCAAAAGAGGTTCAAAAAAAAGCGGTGCAGCACCATCCCTTGGAATTCCGTGTTGTCCGTCCTATCGAAACAGGAAGCGGTCATATGAATCACTAACCAGTTACATGTCTACTCACAGTGATAAACGTGAGCTGATCGGCTGTTTGCTGAACTTTATCAGACCAACTTAACAAGGATTTGCACGCAACGATCATGTATGAATGCGTTAGTCAAGAATTGTGCATTGAGTGAACTGAGCGCTTTGGTCTACAAAGTGAGGAAAAATAGATGCGGGCTGTAGGATTCCGCTGCAGTCCGGCACATCACTTCCGTAAACGCTGTTTCGTATACTCTTGCACCCCCAAACATTAGTATTTGTTGACGCTCACAAAATAAGAATAACTCTAACACTTCAGGGGACAATAGATACAACCGAGGGATGGTTTATTACCATTTGCATGGTAATTAATGCGGCGATGTTTCTGTAAATGTTTGAAAAATTAACTGCTGTCAGTGAACACAGATGAGTAATATTTTCAATTTATCGTTCAACGTCACTAATCACTCCCGTTCCAGTTGATTCATTCTTCCTGACCATTTCAACCACCCCTGTTCGCGTGCAATTGGAGTTTGTATAATGTGGCCTTACCTTCCCAAAATAGTGTGGAAACGTTCGTGCAGAAATACTTTCCTAGATGCATGTAGAAATTCTCATTTGTTTGGGTTTATTCACATAATCTCATCCAGATTCCAGATATGAGGATTGCATTCCCCTCTTTTCCATATTATTCATGCATCCCCGTCTGAGATCGCACTAAATAAGAGTTCGGTCGACAACTGGCCTTCCGTTTTCATCATCAGAGTAAATAGTACCTGAAATTCCAGCCGTAGCTTGACATACAGTTAAAAATACCTCTTTGATCCACGCGAATGAATTGTTGTTTGACTACGTGCTACGATCCGAGCTCATTAATATTGACCCCACGAAGTATGATGACTACTGACTTAATAAAATTAACCTATATATATATGTATATGTATATAGGCTTCTACTTCACAAGCACTGATGATGTTACCTCGGCTGGTGAGGAAACGTTTGCAAATAAATTACCAAGCTCGGCGAACAGGCGAAATGGAATTCGTCGTGTATAGAACAAATGAAGCGTGAAATGAAAAGACAGGAGACACTGAAAAGCTGTTTCGACCTGTTTGGACCTCATTAGCAGTTCAAATCTATCAACCCAACTGGGTATCGAACCCGGGACCTCACAGGCGGAAAATAAGTATGCTACCCACTCGGATACGGGACAGTTTATTAGATCGCTTTTCATTTTCAATTAACACTATATAGCACAACCCATTTTTGCGAGCTCAACTCCAGGGTTATGGCTTAGTTGGAAACTTTCACAACCTAACTGTCCTTGAGATCGGTTTCACACGTCCAACGAGACAAATAAGCGTCATGGTGAAATCAACCCAGGACATCAGGGATCAATATCATAAGCTTATTATCATGACATATAATTATATTTTCCCTAAAGGTCCCAGATGATGTAGTCGGCGGGAGGTAAACGGATGGTCATAGTTTTTCCATGGATCATAACCATGTTGATTCTTAAACTTCTGTCTCTCCCCCTCCCGCCAAACATCTCAAAAATCCATAAAACGAATGGATTTAGTCT
Source organism: Echinostoma caproni (assembly GCA_900618425.1). Taxonomy (NCBI): domain Eukaryota; kingdom Metazoa; phylum Platyhelminthes; class Trematoda; order Plagiorchiida; family Echinostomatidae; genus Echinostoma; species Echinostoma caproni. The sequence continues at coordinate 60,229 of UZAN01041007.1, forward strand.
GTTCCAAATAGAGGGGAAGATAGACAGATCAGTGTAGCAACCAAGCCCCAGGGGTGAGGTTTAATATTTATAACCTGTGACACTGTCACACTGCCGCATGAAGGTAGTGTTTGCTCCAAGTATGGAAATGAGGGTAAAGTGCATCACTTCCCCTTGCTTATTAATCGTCACTTATTTAGAACAGAACTTCGTAGTTCCAACCGGCTAATTCTTTTGGAAAACCCTTATTCAGTGCCGAACAGTTTTTTCCTGTTTGGGACAGGCAACAACTTGTTTCATTACACAGAAGAGAATACAGTAAACAGGATTAAACTCCATAATCAAAGGATTTAGTGCACTTGAGAAGGTAAGGGGAATACTGAAACTGGAACCACCCTGTTCATTCTGCATATAAAGTTAAGTATGTTGTAAGTTCGAGGGAAGATTGTCGGTGGAGAGTATTCCACTGTTGTACTGCAAATAGTACTGTATTCATTATTCCAATTTCTGCTTTCTATTTCTACAATCGCATTCTACGTTTCTCCTGTTTGTCTCAAACATTTCTAATTAACCATCCGGATTCCATTGTGCAGTCAATCACGGCAGAAATCAAGCATGAAAATAGAAACCCACACCCGGTAAACTATCGTCACCTTCGCGTATCAAACGATTCAGTAAACACGTGATCGATTAACGAACATGATAAACCGTTTACAATATCAAAAATGTTTAGCCGTGAACTCGGTATCCTTCAAGTCCCTTCAAAGCGCAGTTTCACTTTTCGGCACACCAAACACGAGCACACTGATTACGGTCACTAGCATGTTGTTATCTGTATGGATATTAATGTCACATTGGCCGAAGTTGGTCCAAGAGCTATTCGCTTAGAATTTTATTCGTCCATTGTTGATTATGTTTTACTAGAAAATTTATCACATTAAACTTCGCGTAAATGACCGGATAAATGTGCATAGCCACAGTGATACCTCATCTCTTGATGAAGTTACTTTCCAGAGACCGCCTGCCTAGTTGGAGATTCTTACTTAACATTTTTTACTTACTTTACTACGGATGGCTCCTTGGAAAAGATAAGCCGGCTTCATGAATGTCTCTGATGGCTGCTATTCATGCTTAGTGGTGGGCTGTAAGATCCCTGCAAATGTTAATCCAGTTTGTTTTCCATCGGCGAGTACCTTATACCATCCGAAGGCCAAGTTGGTTGACGTCTTCAAATACAGAGTCCAGCTAGGTTTTTACTTGCCCCCTTTGTAGGCGGCGCCAGCTAGGACATGGTGTCGGAGCCAAGACAATACTCGTAAAAGTGTGGTCGGGTCTGCGGAGAACTCTGCCCAGCCATTGCAGTCGGGGGTGTTGTATATGTATTGAGAGACGGGCAACGTGGCATTGATTTCTGGGGTCTGAGTTTGAGACCCTGTCCCGCCAGTTTACTTTAAGGATGAATCGAAGACACCAGTGATCAAAGACCTCAATCGTCGGATTTCCTCAGCTCTCAGCGGCCAAGCGGAGCAAACGCTTTTGCAGCCACATCTAGCAGGCTGATGCCCCAATAATTCTCGCAAAGTGTCTTGTCGCCCTCTCTTGGGGAACGGAAGCACAACCGAAGTGTTCTAATCAGTTGGACATGTTTCGGTCTTCCGAATAGAGCGAAATAGAAAGTGAAGCGGTTTAATGACCACCTGAAGGCATTTCTCCTGGGATTCCGTCTTCACCGGGGGCCTTGCCAGAATTCAAGCGTTCGATCATTGTGGTTATTTCTTCTATCTTTGTGGGATCACAGTCGAACTTGTATGGGGACGCCATATCGGGATGAATATCCGCCGAATTGCCCAACGGATGACTGAGAAGTCGACTAAGGTGTTCTACCCATATGGTCATTCTACCATGGATATCGGAGATCGGTCTCCCGGAGGAGTCGCGCAGAACTGGTTGTAAAGATTGCCTTGTGCCGGACGCTGATCTTATGAGGCGAAAGATATCTCCGAAGAGACATTCACTGGCTGCGATTTCCATCTTGATCGCTAATTCGTTCCGATAGTTGCGCCGAGCTGCTTTTGCGGAGCGGGTTGCTTCCCGTCTGAGCCGCTGGTAATCGTGGTGGCCAGCTAGACGGACGTTCCAGGCTAGGGTTGAGTGACGGATGGTTTCCTCTGATATTCAGTCTTTGTAGCAGCGTTTCGTGGAACCAAGTTTGTTCAGTATAGCTTGTTGTAGTGCAGCTTTTATCCTGGACCGCTGCATATCAGGGGAGTCTGCTACGATGACCGCTGGGGTAGACTCATTTACCAGTCGGGTTTCAATTTCATCCAGCAGTGCTTTTGATTTATCGCAACACTCTAATAATGGGCCCACATTGATGCGACTTCGAGGGGTGGTCTTAACACGAG
>UZAN01041008.1:0-17969 GCA_900618425.1 Echinostoma caproni
AACCCGGGACTCACAAAACGTAAGTTGGTGACCTAACCACTTGGCCACCACCGCCCTTGGAATCCGAACAAGGGTTATCTTTCATTCGGCTTATGCTGGACGTTTTCAGACTGCTGTACGCTTTCATCATCAGACCGAGACTTGAGTACGGCAGCGCCGCGACATACCCCCGCACGGCCGGTGAACTGAAGCGTGTACTACGTGCTGCCACTGAACTCGCGGTTAGACTACGTGGGTCCAGCTATGAAGGTCGTCTACAGACTACTGGTCTGTTCCCAGTTGCGTATCGGCGCCTCAGGGTGAATCTGTTCTGTCCTTATCAGGACTCGAACAGCGAACCTTCGGGTTGGGAGTTCAAACACTTACCACTGAACTAAACGGTCGACGGTCATCACCTTGTGCGAGTGGCTCAATCAATTTTTTAGAGTATCCCAAACATTTCGATCGCATTTAAATGCATTCAACTAGTAGTGAATTAACGATATCCCAAGGAGTAAATCACACACCCAAGACCATCAAGAGAGCCTGGTGAACATAGCGTAAACCACAGCAAATACTCTTCGAAACTTAGACTCGGTTATTAGTTCAATAATACTGCTAGAGAAATCTTCGTCTATCTTTGCGATTCGGTAATAAACCCCCCCAGAGACACCGAAATTCAAATATGTAAAGTGAATATGACCTTGATTGAAGGTATTATCAAACGGTAAGACAAGGGAAATCACCGCAAAATCATTGATCTTCATGTTTTTATTTATTTATTTATATTTCACACACCGCTGAATTCAGACTGTGCCAAAAAAATCATGCTACAATAATCTTTATAAAAATAACTTTCCATGATTTGTACGGGGGATGGTGTCCAGTTCATCGGATCATACGCCCTTCTGACGGAGTCAAACGTTCAAGGTGTCCAATATACCTTTGACCGTTGACCATTCTTATAACCGGGAAATAGTATGTTGTTCGTACGCCTCCTCTTGGCTGATTTGGAATCAGCAGTTTTCATCAGCTCCCCTAGGTGAACTACCAGTGGTTCACCAACCCGGTGATAGCCCGAGATGTTGGCTTTTTGTCCTCTCAGTTTTGTGGGAAAACACCGTCTCCACGAGAAGGCAATGAGTAGAGGCCATTTGAGACACTTGGCCGTATGGGAGCGTTTCGCAAGGTGCAAGGGAAGGGTGACCAACCGCAACTCTGACCATACTGAGACTTTCGGAAGCCTTCATATGTGGACTTCGATACCTATTTCAGTTCGTCATTAGATGTGCACTAAAAGTGGAATTCAGTTCTGAACCATAAATTCTTAGCTGCGCAACTTGGGCTTATTGCTTGTGCTCGTGGCAATGATTTGAACAAACGTAAACATCGTTGGTTACCCAGTCCTGTCTCACACACTGTTCATCTGCAGTTTTGGTGGAACATACATGGGCGCGACCTATTTTCAATCAATAAAACTAATGACCAAACACATTCCAGTGGCTGCTAAATTAAATGACCCAATGAACCAACACCGGATATTCGGGCAATCCAAAGGCGCCAGAGGTTATCTGTTGCACAGAAGACACGTCAAAACAACCGAACACATCACTGATACCGCTTCCTCTGTCGAAACCTCATTACGTAACCACAATTTGAAACTTTTGATAATTAACGAAACCTTCTTAATCCAGTTACGTCATTCCATCTTATGTACCTAAAAGTTATTGACGCAATCAGTCCACTTGCCGTGGAGTTGACATTTTACTTTCCAATTTTAATAGCCCCTGTCCGTTTGTACACGTCCGTTCAGTAGGATTTAACAACCGAGCGTGCCTGTTTGTTTTACTGCAGTGTGAATGAATTTTCTTTTCGTTTTGATGCGATTATGCAAGTTTTGACTAAATGGGGATGTTTTATAATTTAACGAGAGCGGAAATTCGGGTTAGAGGGTTTCTCCCAGAATCCTCCGACTTTTTATACAATTGTATCCATATTGCTATGAAAGCGATTTTTTCATAGATCATTTCTAGAGGAGTTAAGAAGTTTGTTGTAGGCCAAATCATCGTCGCATCTCCCACGCTTGATGCTCTCGAGAACGAGAAGAAAGCGCGGCTGTTTAAAGTGGGAACATATGGCTCGGTCGACGGTGTTTGTGTTATAATTCCACTAGGCGGTACCCGGTCGAGGATAGTTGTTTATTGCATAATACAGCTGGGATATCATTAATTTGGCACAAGTATAACAAAAATCTTGTTTGAAACATGTCATCGCAATTCCCGGCAGTAGAATGGAGCAGTCTGTGGCCATTCTTTGGGGTACAGCAATTCGCCCTCGGTGGTCTTCTTAATTTTTGATCAATGAAGGAATCCGCCAACCGCATCATTTTGCATACTACTCACAAATGTGAGTAGTACCTCACAACACTTGTTCATTACATGCATAGTTAATTATTCTCTCTTAGCTCTCAACCATGGACGCACATTGGCGTGTATCAACCGTGTGCCTAAGCACGGCTTGACCTTTGTATTCCGTTGCACACTGATTTGTGCATCTTAGTCGGCTCGAATTGCAAACAATGAAACGCGCTTCACAGATTCTTTGATGTTTCTCCATGAATAACACCACGGACTGAATAGGAAAAAATGTCTTCAGAATGAATGAGGTAGGAATCACGTGCAGTTTGAAGTCAAAGTTAAAGTTTTTTTAATGAAAGATTTTACAAAGCTAACGCTTATCACGCCCGATAGGATTTTTACAGAATGTTTTAGACAAATAGAAAATAATAATTAAAAAATGATCATCCACGGATGTTGAAATTTTGAGTGTTCCAATGCTTTATCAAGCGGCTATTTGAATAATTTAACTGCAGGAGCACATACAACATGGGATGGAAGCGAATTCCATACATCACACAATCTAACTGTGAATGAGTGATGCCGGCAAGCTGTGTGGCTGTTCTCGGTCCTCGACTTCAGTGGATATCTTCTGAGATAATTATTTTGAGATCAAATCAACACAGAACGGCAAGGGTGGTTGGTTTGATGCAATATGTAGTATGTCAAGGTTATGTCCCCTCGAAGTCGATGGTATTGAGACGAATAAAGCCCCAATACTTGTAGCCTATAGGAGTATGTCTCGTTATACAGGCAGTGAACCATTTTTGTTTTCAACCTTGGCAGATTTTCTAGAGCCTTCTTGAAGAGCGGTTCAACCGCGGACTCCATACCTAAACGACGTATTCCGTGTGTGGCCGAATGAACTCTGATAGCAAGCGTGGGAACACAGTTATTTTGATTACACAAGAATGTATTCCTACCAATTCAAGGTCAGCTACATCGTACGCATTGAATCAAGCCAAATCATCATCATCCCCTCTACAGATCGGATGAATTCGTGGATGTCTCTAATCTTGCCATGGTTGTCGGACCAGACATTCGGAACGCCTCCACACTATTTTGTCAAGCCTAGCACTTCAGCCAACCGACTCATTATAAGTTATTTTCATTTGTTGCAACTTCCTGAACACTTGAACGAAATTTGTTTAGCACGGCTGTGTTGAGTATCATAGTTTCAGGCAGAAAGTTAAACCTAGAAACCGTAGAAAAAGTGTTTTTTTTCTGCAAGGATTCGGAAGGACGGACGGCACTGGAACTGAGCAGCCTCACAATCGAACTCAGTTGTGAATTTCCAACCAAATGAATATTTACGAAGCCATGTAACCTCGTTGTATACGATCTACGCCAAATTGAGAGAATAGCCCCTCCCCGTGGCATACAAACAGAAGGGCGATCATCTTGTTCCACGGTTGCACAAATTCTAATCGAAGATACAAAAAACGTGATAGAAATAGAATGTTTTGAACGTGAAAAAGGAGAAAATGTATTGTTTTTCAAAAGGTCCCAAAAGGAATTCAATTCATTTTCGCCTATTCGCCGAACGGGTGTAAATGAATTTAATTCACCTGAGCCCCACGGAACCGATTGTCAATGAAATGACCCAACTTCGTGTGTGTAGGAGACCACTGAAAGCTTCATGAGTCCAGAAACTTAACGGTTGGTTCCCTAATGTCGAAAGAAAGTACGGAACGAATTGTGATTTGTTGTGATGATCAGAAAAGGACTCGAACGCAAATATTGCAAACTCCGATTGGATCCGCAGATCCACCGAATAGCTAGAGGTCAGGTAGAACCAAAATGAGCCAGGTGTAGAGTTAGAAACGCAAGTAAATAAATAGTATAAATCGCAGCCACACATTGGTTTATTCTTTACTATCCAGTCGGTTTTAGTATGGTCTACATGTTAACGTTACAACAGTCACCCAATCTAACCGCATGAGCTTGGGCTCACCACATCGGTTGGGCTTTCCACATGCCCGTGTTGGTTGTCCGGAAGCTGCGTGCGCGTACGGTTGTCTGATTTTGTTGCAATGTTGTAATGTGAGGCAACTAAATAATACAGTTTGCCGAAATTTATTAAAATGTATATATTGAGTGGGGAAGTTAACCGATTTTGGATTGGACTGACAACAATTTTTCCTTCAAGCACATTACCAATAAATTTAAGGAACTTGGGACACAGACACTTGACTGAATTGACAACAACACTGGATCTACAGAAAAGAACTAAAAACTAGGATCGTAATCTTTCGGTATGCACAATTTTGGTAGGTCTAACGATGATCAAGTCATCGTGGTTACACTCACCCTTCGAGATAACGCCCGTCGGGAAGTTAGACGTTACAGCTTCAGGGCAATGAATCAGACAGACTTCCGCAGTCTAAACCATCGAAAGAAAGCCATGCAGTTTCAACAGGATTCATAAGACACGAAAAACTCGAACGGTGATTGGCTATTGGCTGTTTAGCTAATGATAATCCGTTGCCCTTGCTATGCAAGCACATTGGGATGTGGTCGGCTTAAGGACGACAAGTTCGAAGATGATGCATCACTGACCGGGAAGAAAATCTCAAATCCTCTCTCTCTCTCTCTCTCTCTCTATATATATATATATATATAACACTCACATTCGACACCAGACTATGTGCCAAACAAATTATGCTACAGGTTGCCCAGACCAAGGCAGGTGAATTTCCTTGAGGAATCTACAACCGGAGCCTTCGGTTAGTCAAAGCCTGACCCGCAAAGTAGCGGGACGGTGTGCGAAAACCGCAATCCATTGTGGGTCGGTGTCCAGTTCATCGGATCATACGCCCTTCTGACGGAGTCAAACGTTCAAGGTGCCCAATTGAGTAATTGACCAGCCCCACAACCGGGAAGGTGCATGTAGTTCGTACGCCTCCTCTTGGTTAGTTTGGAATCAGGGATTTCAGCCAACTACCCTAGGTGAACTGCCAGTGGTTCACCAACCGGGTGGTAATAGCTCGAGAATTTGGCTTTTGTCCTCTTACTTTTGTGGTAAAACACCCCCTCCACAAAAAGGCAGTGGGCGGAGCTTCCTCAGCAGAAGCTATTTGAGAGGCTTGGTCGAATGGGAGCATTTCATGAGGTGCAAGGAAGGGTGACCAGGCGCAACGTTAGACACCTATCTCGACCATTCTGTAACTTTCGATTGCGCAACACTTATGTGAACAGGAACGTTCTGTCATTCCAGTCCATGTAGTTCAGGCCATTTGCAAAACACAACAACCACAAAGTTAGTGAAATTTGCCAAGGCTCTCTTCAGTCATACTCTCAACTCAGATCTATGCAAACAATGTGAATGGCTAGTCACATTAGCTCTGCCTTAATGACTAATACTTCGTTTTCCCTGTTGGTCGTTGTAATTAACAATCTGGTCTTCGTCTTCTGGTTATTTCAATGACTATAATGATAATCTTGACTGCAGTTCGTAAACATGTACAGAAGCATTAAAGCGATCATGGATACATTTTGTACATCTATGTTTCTCACTTCTCTATCCCAACTTGTATGACGTGAAGGGAGCGTTTTCAACCATGGAAGCATTTGTCACACTTATTGATAGAGATCACGAAGATAAGTTGCTAGTGGATCCCCAAGCTTGCAACAACAAACTTGGGGTTTGAATCAGAAGTGTAACTTCACGAATGAGTTGACATTATTGTTCTTTAATTTTCATACAGAGCCCGAGATTTTCGATTTATTCAGGGAAATACTGTTAAATAGAAATTAGAAAGTTATGGTAGCAGAATCCACCGATTTGCCCGTAACACTTAAAAAAAACAGCTACTTTGTGGTGATCAGAAATTTTCCTACAGGCAATAAATCATAGTTTGAATTTTTCAAATACGTTCAATAAAACACACCCTAATGGATAATTTTCAAATTTCAGGGAACTGCACAGTCAAGAAAAACTGTGATGTGATGTGATGTGAATGTCGGAATAAAGCTGTTAATTGAAAACGGAGAAATATCAACATTGAGAATATAATAAGAGCCATGCACAGTTTGAGATTCGGTGTGCCCAAACATGCAGGCTGACACATTCAACATCAACCGTGCCGTATTCGTTCACTAAAGTCATCGGGTGTTTAGACACAACAATCATGATTTCATTTTATTAGATGTTTTACCGAAAAAAACTGGGCCTTTTTTTAACTAGAAAGGGCAAATAACGTGAGTAAACTTGACTGAATGATATATTTTTTCATTTTGTTTGATCACCATTTGCCCGATTGCTGTTGGTTTTACAATCCCGCTGATGTGGTAGTGCAAACCCATTTCGACACAAATTGAATCGGTTAGTAACAGAACATTCTCGTCACACTTTGATCACAATCATCCTCAAACACTGTTATTGTGAGTGATCCTTTGTTTTCATTGACAACTATCATGTGCTCCGGGAATGAATCGTTTCATTTTATTTTGTAATGCTAAATACCCCCAGATGCGAATGCGTTCTGGCAACAGCGAATCTCTTTCAACTTGTTTCTGATACGAAACTTCTGACATTTTTTGCTAAACCAAGCTTTTGAAATTAGGCTTCTTAGGTGTTTCAACAGATGTGTTTACCTTCAAAGTAATCTGTTACACAAGTATGTACCCATCAGCTTCAGATGATAATCATCCAGATCACCTGATAGAATTCAGCGTCGTTCATGGGAAAGTCGGAAAAAACACCGGAGCAAATTTTATTCACGCACAACTGCTTTGTAATAGATAGTAGTAGTAGTAATAGCTTTTTATATCACATTTAAAGTATCAACAAAAGAAAATAATAAAATATGAAGGAGGTGCTCCTGTTGACAGTGTATTTTGAATTTGACCTTGAATGGAAAAATTAAAATAAAAGTGGGTGAACTTTTAGAAAATCAGGCCAAAAACCTTATGAAACAAGTGGCGAATGAACAAAATGATCCACATGGCATAAGCCATTCAAAACGAGCTCTGGGGGCAACAACTTGTCAAATTTCAAATGTTACTTCCCGATGGAAATCTCTGTGATGATCAGCAAAGGGCATTGGACAACTGTTTCGTTCTGGGCTTACTTTTTGCGACCTTGTCAGGACTCAAACTGTGAACTTTCGGGTTGGAAGTCGACACTCTAGTTCGAGTGGCTCAATCAATTTAGTTGGTAAATATTTGTATAGGCCCATTCAAAATCACCCAAAATCATCAACAGTGCTTGGTACCTGAGAGAAACCGAAAGGGCCAATCCGAACATTTCCCATTATTTCCCAGTGTTTAAATTTATCGCATAATTCCTCCAATCAGGGATTTATTTCAGTCCACTTCGGAAATTTGGCTTCAGAACAATCGGATGTCAATCAGCAATGCAGTATTTAAGCTAAATGGAAAACAAAAGTAGTTTCATAATTCACACGCTGGAATCTCCCGTCACCAGGAAGCAGGTAAAAGGTCACAGAAGTAGCAGTTTATTCTTTGGTTATACAGGTATCCACCAATGGCCTACTTGCATTATTGACATCATATAGCTTCTGTCTGGACTGCATGAATTCTGATTCATTGTCCAGAAACCGTAACGCATCTCTCCGTGACTGGCAATATCCCGTAGGCCAGGATCAACCCCAGTTTCATTCAGTGCAGGATCAATTGTGTTCGAACTAACTATTGGGGTGACTTTAAGCTATGGAGATTCGGGAGCATGGATCGATCAATTTAGCGCTGAACAAGAATACAGTGTATAACGTACATACTGTAAATATCCAGCCATCCGTTTCTATTGATCTTCTAGTCATGTGATGCAATTGTCCAAACATGGACCAATACCTTGCTAGGCAGTTATCTGTGTACATAATTTTAGGCTATCGTTAATCAATCGATGCATACTCAGTTAACGTTCATTAATTTGTTAATCTGGTTCTGGTAAGTACTCTATCTTGTGTTTTCTGATTTCCAGTGTTAGGTCAAGGGTTCATAACAATACCCTGCATTTGGATTGTAATCAATATTGGTGACAGGACTAAACTATGCATTGTACTTCATTGGTTTTCACTATTGTGTAGCTCACCTACGGAAAAGCCATCTATATCCACAGTGACTCAATGGAAAAGACACTTTGTGGACTACCTCGAAGTGTTATCCGTGCTTCAGTTACAAACCACAGTTATAGTATAATAAGTTCTTGGCCAGTTCCTTGGTGATAAAGATTGGCGTCGGTTCATTGCATTGTACATTGCTGATAATAACACATCGGATAAACTGTTCAATAAACTCAGCGAACTCTGGGACACCCGTCCGAGTGCATACACTACTCGATACTGTACCAGGACACCGGAGAACATGTCAAAGACTGCATTGCAAGAATTTAGCAAAACCTGCTGGAATGTCGGTACAGTGAAGTGCCGATCAGCAAGTTTGAAGAGGAAATAACAATTTGATGCCTGATTAGTTTTGTCTGAGCGATCCAGCTCACTAGAGGTTACTGTTAAAAGAGGAATCTAAACCGACATCATAGAGCAAATATACAACCTTTGGAAGGAGGGAAAAGATCTCCTATCAATTAACTCAATTTTCTCAAAAGTCAAGCCCACAGAACGCGCAAGTAGTGACGAGAAAACATGCATCATCCATTAAGAGCTCATTCGAGTAGTTTACATGTTACCGCTGTGGATATAAAACCTGTATCACTCAATGAATGTTGCCACAAGCAAACAGTTTTTCATCACTACGGCAAGGTTGGACACCTACCACGTGTTTGCATAGCGGCATAAAGGTGTCAACTCGATAGAAAGTTATTTGGGATAATTGTCACTGTTTTGCAAGATAAAAATGTGAGTAACACAGAAAAAGGACAGTCCATTGAAGAAATAAATTTTATCTCGACATACATGCAACTACTCAATTTCACAGACAGGTTGAAGTCGGAAGAGTCTGTGCAGATGGAACTCAGCACGGGCATATCCGTGTCCATCCATAGTCATTGACAAAACTGTCAAGAATCTACCTCGGTTCACACATTATCAGTCTACATTAAAGAACTACACAGATCAAACCATCCTGGAACTGGGGAAATGTGACGTGACTAATGCTTCAACTTATTTAGACATGACTAGATCAGATCATTTCCAAACGCATTGCATACAGTGAAGCAAATGACCCTTAAACTGAACTTGGAGATAAACTATCCAAACCGGCATGGCTGTTTGATGGCAGTTCGGGAAAACTAGAAAGATTGCAAGACACTATCAAAGTGAAGCATGATGCGTAAACGTGTTTGATGCACAACAGATGAATCACCGAATAGATTGTATAGGGAAGATATGATAAAACCAGTTCAATGCTGTGAATGGGGAACTGTGATAGTTCCCGTATGGAAACTGGGTAGCCCTGTTCGAGTTTGTGGTGCTTGTAATCTTACCGGTAACCATTTCGTGGATATGGACCGAACGTGAACGATTTATATATAGAAAATTAACAGTTGGTCAAAAATGAACCAAAACTGTCTTGAGTCGTGCGTGCTCACAACTCCAACGAGGTAAAACTCCCCCCACCTCAACGACCATCACAATTCAAGCTGGACTCTTTCAATGCATTGGTTATGAAGTCGACCGTGTAGCTCGAGGGTAAGGGTTTTAAGTCCCAGCCCAAAGAATCGCGGTTCGAGTCCTGACAGGGACACAAAGTGTACGCACTACTGACGAGTCCCAAACAGGACGAAACATCTGTCCAGTGCTCTTTGTTGGTTATCAAAAACATTTCCATCGCATTAAAAGGTATCCTTGTGGCTTTACATTCTCGTTTATTATCACCCCAATTCGGTGCTTTGCGTATTGTTCAGATTTCTTTCNTTTCTTTCCGAGTCCTAGTTATGAGCTAGACCATTTCCACACGGAATCTAATGTATCGTGGTGATCCTAGCCGACGGAATAACGCCGCCCACGGGGCTACGCGTTACACTTTCTGGACAATTGTGGTGAATCAACTTGCAAAATCCCTAATGAGCTATGAAAACTTAGACTGAATTCAGTCTATGTGACGGTTGTATTTTATGGGGAAGCCGCATATTTCGTATCTCGAGAGGCTCGTCCCCGCCNCGATACTTAGCCTGGTGCAATCGAAATGCAAACCCTAGTACTAGGATGGTGATGGTAATCAAAGATTGATCAAGCATTAGAATATTTACCACAGATGTATGATGTGTACCGGAAAAGTGAACGTCAAAAACCTTCGGGCCCAAATCAGCCAAGTTTTTGGTCAGGTAAGCCGTAGCAGAAGACAGATGCAGATTACCCCAGTCCGATAAAAGGAATGATTTACATTATCATAGTTGATACTTCCTCGAAGCGGATAGAAGTCTATCCAGTCGCTCATTCCATGATTACCAAGATGCCATCCTTATTTGTAACAGCCGATACTCCAGAAACCATTTGCACCGACAATGGAGCACCATTTACTAACAAAGTGTTCCGGAGATTTTCTCGTAACAATGGAATACAGTACATTCGGTCAATCTGCCGTCGTCCAGCATCGGATGACTCCACAAAGAAAGCAGTGCAGGGGGTCAATCAAGTTTTTTTCATGAAGAACTGAGAGACTCAGCACACCCAATTGAGCTTTTTGCTTACCGAACAACTTCGACGGGGTGATCCCTCCAGTTAAACGGATGTTTGGTCTTAATCTCCTAACAAGGTCACAGCTTCTCTTCCCTTTCCTAGGATTAAGGGCAGAGATGCGTTAGAAAAAGGTACATGCACAATCAATCCCGACAGAAAACAGCTTGCGCAGTACGTTCGACCTAGTGTATACAAAACTCCGGCATGAGACAACATGCGAGCCGCAAAATTCGTTCCTTCCATTTGAAACACTTAAGCTCTGAATCCTAGTGATGAGCAGATAACTTGTAAACACTTCGGCTATGTTCGATCGCGCACCACTGAACGCTCCGATACCAAAAGATTTTTCATCTACAGAGAGAACCAACCAACCAACCAGCCAGCCGGCTCTCCAATTCTCTTTTTAAAAAATACAAATGTCCCACTTACACCACATAGTTCGGAGTGTACACCAAAAACAGCCGATCGCCAAGGGGTTACCAAGTGTCATGTTATTCTAGACACAAAGGAATGTTATGTACGCATTCCCCGTTGATCCTTGTTTTTGGTTCAATCATCTGATACAGTTATTCATGACAGACATAATCAACACCCTTGTTTGTCCGTGAAATTTTTTCTTAACCTAGTTTTAGACCACCGTTAATCGAACGGTCAATTGATATTCTAAACACCGTCGCAGTGTGTGTGTGTGTTTATCCCTGAGTGGATAATAAACCTTCACAAACAATGAATAACAAATAATGAATAACAAGGAAATTGACCGATAAGTAGCCGCCGAAAGTGTAAATCAAATTTGTATAGTGGATTGATATTGACTGTTGACTAAAAGAAACTACCGCGATGAGCGAAGTGACGGAGTGACCACTCGTTCTATGGTCACAAATTCCTCATATTGCAAGTTATCGTGCGCACGTTTTGCAGGCTAACAAGACAAGGTGATACATTTGATTCTCCAGTTAGCATACTGTTGTACTAAAATGGGAGCAAAGTTGCGTGTGTGTGTGTGCGAAATAATCCACATTCATTCTGTGACCAGCGCAGTTGAAACGACCTCTAACACAAAGCAAACAACTGAATGCATATGTTGGGTTGAACGAATACCAATGTACTTTTAACTGCAAATGGATCAGACGAATCATGTGCAGCTCTGACACGGTGCTGACTGTGTAATGCTAAGCTCATTGAACACGTCGCCGCCATTTTGGATTGAGTGTGAGTGGTGTACATGTCTCATTGGACCCTTTGGTTGATAGTTGTTTGTATTCTTCCGGTTTTACAGGTTGCCTGCGTCCTCCTGTTCCATGGGGAACATGTTGCCCGAAGTGTTTACTATTCGTGAATTCAGAGCGTCTGTGCTTGATCGCGTTTACTACTTTTTCCCATGAAGCTTTAGCCACAACACGTAGTCCCTTAGCCTCGATGCACATACTTTAGTCTTATCACTGTAAGCGAATCAGATCGAAAAGTATCGGAATATTCTGAGATTAACGAATATTGAAACATTTTATTCTCCACAAATGTTGATGTCGCAAAGCTTGATTAAGAAATAAGGAGTGGGGTTCGCACCCTAAACCACATGCTGATTGGAGAAGGTTTAGCCGCTGTATTCATATCGTCAAACCATATGGCACATCTCGTACAGCTTTCGGACAACATCCTACCTGGTATCTGAGTATTATACTGGCTTGTATCGAATCCGATGTGTACAAGCCATCAGACCACAAGATCCAGTAACATGTTTAGGAAGCATAAATCTAGCTTTGAAGTCCTCCGGAATTGTGTAAGTCGATTCCGGTCCTGCATATCTGTGGTGATCCAGACTTCCGTGACCGCAATCTATGCACGACCAGATACAGTTTCATGTCATCCAAGCACCGTTCAGGAAGCTCAGTCGGGCGAACATGACATCCGAGTTAGTACATAGGATGCGTCGGCGCAAACGGTTTCGTGATTGGAGGACGATCGTTCAACCAATTATATGGACTACTACCTTCGATAAAACATGATCTAATTCCATCAATAAACATAAGCATTTGCTACCAAATCTGCGTGTATTTCATTGGTGTCCGCAGTTCGGATTGGAGCCAATCCAGTTCTGAGCAGTACATTACGGGTTCTCGTATTTCTATGTTCAGTACTATTCTGATTATCACAGTAGCATTACGCCCAGTGAATACTCACAATCAGTCAATTTCACTTACTGATCGCAATGGACTGAACAGGTGGATTAATCTGATAGCAAACCAGATGGCTTACTACAGATGCTAATCGGATAGTTTCTTCAACTAATTTACTGTCCCAATAATGTACACCATATTTCACGCTAATATGTTTTGTCACTCGGAGCTAAAGCATACATTGGACACGCATCTGTTCTCACATGATCAGCTCAAACATGTGCACTGATATGAATCGATAATTTCTGTTCAATTATCCGGGTCTCTTTTCGAGACAAAGCTCAAAGTCGATGGTCTGTTTGCAGTTCCTCTGATAGACCATGTGAACCAAACATTTCTAATCGATGATGTGCGACAATAACCGATTTGTTCAACTGATTGTATGCAACCCCGTTTTGCGCTTTGGAAGATACCGGGGAATACAATGCGAGCTGAAGTTGTACGGATTTTTTCGAGTAGTTGATGGCATCAAAAATCATGGTAAGCCTGAGATAATTCAATGCTTCGAGATAATCTCAGCCAGGGAGCTTTGTATTACACTTCCAAGAAGACCAATTTGTAGCTAGGATTTAGGACCAATCAAATTCGCCGCGGTTCAATCAAGAGTACTATGACTGTAAGAAATGGAATGCAGATTAGTGAATCAATAATTTTTCCTTGTACACAATTTTTATTTGATTTCTTCCAATGAACCAACTGTTTCCTCTGTGGCTTTTTACTGCTTCTCGGTATCAAAAGATTCCGCTATCGGATTGCGATTTCCGGTCTTCATTGATTTTAACTGACTATCCTTCGAACTTCACCTTCATGCACAATCCTCAGTTCATCGATTCAACCAGCACTCGGAAGCACTAGACCCGTGTTCTGTTCTAATTACAGCTCATCAGTAGTGTATATCCAACGTCTCGTCCGGGATTCGAACTCCGGACCCATCGTATGGATGCAGTGTGCGTTCCCACTGTGCCCACCAGCTTATACCATCGCTGAACCACGCTGCCAATTCATATTTGTTCAGGTGTCGTCTTCAGTGATAATCAGTTCATTTGGCCCGACGGCAACGAAGGGAGACAGATGGCAATCTGTTAACTCCAATCGAAAGCCTCCCACCAAGTCAGGACTTTCATGCAGATTACGGGCTGATTTGAGTACTACAAAATGATTCACGGTAAACTGTTATTTCTTACAGCACTAGGAGCGTGTATTTCTTTTCCCTCCTTTTTCCGTCATCAATGTTGTCCGGTTTTTCGTTACAACGCAATATTTCGGGCTATTCATTCTTCTATTTTTATTTACTCTCAACTAATAACCAATAAACAATGAAAGCAAATAATTTTTTAATGATTCCTAGTCATGATCTAGCAGTTCATATTGAATCAAACTGAACCGAATTTGATGCCAGTGAAGTTCAAACGAGCAAATGGCTTAGATATCTGGATTATTGTATCACATGACTAATAATCATTAAAAACAACTATCTGATCTCAGCCATTTATTGTCATGGCCTTATTCAAACGGCCTAACAACAACACACTTCCGAGTCACGTGTGAGATCGATCACCCCACACTGGTCTGCGAGTCGGAACGATAGCTGGGGGGAAGTCAGCATTGGCTATTATTTCATATTCTAAAAGGCATACGTTAAACCGCATCAGACAGTGTCCTTAGACGAAGTAAAAATATCGCAATGGGGAATTGAGATGCGAGAATGAGAGAAAGAGGTAAAAGAAACATGGATTTAGTCAATGAATTACCGGTAATGATCATAAGGTAGAATCTTTCTATGGACATAATAACTAACTAGATGGAGAAGAGAAAGGATAAAAGCTGGCGAACTGGGATACGCCGGGCTAATGAGACCACCATGACGGAGTGATGTGATTCTCACTCACCGTACCGTACAAACTTAGGTTTAAGCCCCAGTTCAGCAACCATTAGACACCTTAAACTCATGGGGCGTACAAGTGGGTCAAGAAACCGTCTCTCGGCTCAATTCTTTCTTCATTCGAACTATAAGAATGGTGCTTACCACTACATTGTAAATGTATGTGCTTAAAGTTCAATCAAAAGGTACACGATTCCCTACAAAGTGTCGACCAAAATTGACAGTTGGAAAGGGCTCGGTAACAAAAGAAAAATCAATATATAAGCAAACCAATGTCTGAACCAGGGTTTTGTGTGGGTCTAGATATAAACCATGTAATAAACTTGAAATTTTGTGTGTGGATTCATACAAGATAAGATGCGTTGGGATTGGAAACGTTTAAAAGAATGAGAACAGTATGAAGAGAAATTGTTGCTCGAGTGAACTAAAGACATTTTGTGAACAGAGGTGTTTTAACACATCAAGTGGAAATGGCAGTATAGGTTATTGATGCAACCAGAATTGCCCTTCGACAAAAGAACTGTACTGGCAAGCACTCCGGAAATGTGACAAAAGGTTTAGAACTGATTCCGTTTAACCTAGTCCACTGGACTGGTAAACTAGTGTGAAAACTAGGTAGGCAAGAGCTTTTTTTACTCACCTAAGCGTGATGAACAGCAGATGGGGAGAACTCCATTGTTACATTTGTATTTCACACAGTGTAGTCTCGGACCCGTTGCCCGTTAGCCAAGTAGAACAACCGCACGCAGGGGAGGATAGATTTATTATGATTCAATGACAATCAATCGTGTCAAGCGTATGATCAACAAAGCAGCAATGGAACTAACAACCAATCAGCATCGGGCCCAGGTCGGCCGGTAGTATTGGCATGGACAAGTGCGTGAGGTTGATTGATCTGGATAAAAATCAATGGATAACATCAGTGGAACGAGGAAATTAACGATGCGTAGGTTGGTAAAACGTACGCACTTAAGCCGCAGGTGCGTATACAACATCTCCCCGCAATCCAACTTTGGTCATAGCCCGGGAACAAAACGGTAAATTGGTTTTGGTGAACAAACGGGCTTACGGACCACAATCGGATCGTCACAACTGGACAGGGCTTGTGCAGTTTCACTGTTTGTCTCTTCGTGATTTTCCAAACTCCCATCTGAGTCTTCAACAGTGACCCTATGAGTCGGGCGCGAACGCACATGATCCGTGTGCTGACGGACCATTTTTCCGTCACCAAGTTTTATGGCAGTTTTGGCTCCAGATTGCTGGAAAAATGTACCGGGTACCCAAAGGCGTTCGTGGGGTAATTTCGTATAAACTTTGGAATCAAATTCCTTTTCCTTCAATAATCCGACTTGTCTCTTCGCATGCGGTACATGTTTCGTCGCATCGATTCAAGTGGGTTAGGGAAAATTAAGTCTAGTGGTGTCCTCAATAGTCGACCAAACATCACCTCTCCTGGAGTTTTATTGATGGGTTCTAACGGTGTTGTTCGATACGAAAACAGTAATCTGTTCAGTTGGGTCTGCAGTGAGGCTGGTCGCTGCTCATGCGATTCATTCTTAACTGTTTGGACGGCTGTCTCAGCTAGACCATTGGATGATGGGCGACGGGGTGCTGTAGTGATATGGTGCACACCGTTACTTTTCAGAAAATCCTTGAATACGGCTCCGGTAAACTGGGGGCCGTTATTTGTATAGTGTTTTTGGGACTCCGTATATGGCAAAAATCGAACGCAGTGCCCATGGGTGTATCGGTCCTGTTGATTCATTATTTTGGTGTTGTTGGCAGTAGTCACAGCAACACACCGCTTGCTAGATGTTCTGGTCCAGCTGAGGCCACCAAACGTATGATCTTGCGAGGGCCTTCATTCGTACTACACCTGGGTGGGCGTCGTGCAATTCCTTTAGCAATTTGTTCCTAACTGATTTTGGGGCAATTAGGCGAGAATCCCTTAGAATGCATCCGCCATGTAGGTTCAGTTCAGAACGACAATTAAAGTAAGGATGAAGTTCCTCCGTGACTTCCGTTGGTCGGCCGTGCAACATCACCCGTTTAACTTGGGACAATACCAAGTCTCTGTCCATTTTGTGTTTAACCTCCATGCTAGATGTTGGAGAGTTATCCAAACGCTGCAGTAGGTGCACAAACTCTACTGATACTTCGTTCAGCTCATCAGCTGTGGTACGATGCGGCAAATGGCTCAAGTTATCCGCAACTAGATCTTTCTGACCACGGCTATAGTGAATCTGGTAGTTGTAGGCCGATACATGAAGTTTAGGTGAACTACAAATCATTGGACGGGCAGGCGAGCCTCATATAAAACGTATAAATAGTCAGTATATCATCCAAGAATTCCATTTTCTGCTTTTCTGAAATACGCGTTTGTCACTGTCCGGCTTCAGAACATGGTGGGTGTCCATTGTCCTCAATCATCGTAACTCCTTGACTAAGATAGAAAAAAACCTGGCACCAGCGATTTTGCAAGCCTGGGAGGCGTGCTCCTTTGTTTTCTTCTCGGAGGAAGGAAGGATATCACTTCGTACCAATGGCGTTCTGATTAGACAGTGCCGATCAAAAATTGAACTCATTTTCCTACTGATCAGACCGCTAAGTTACAATGCTCTAATTAATTTAAAAGAAACCATAAAATTTAGAAAAATAGAAAACTAAAAGAAATAGAAATACAAATAGTATGACTTTGATCAAACACGAGTGAAATGCAACTCAAAATATGGTGTACTATCAAAACCGATACATATATATATATGGAGGTGTACACTGAGTTATGAAATGTTTGTTTTATGTATACTTATTGCATATATATGTAGTAAATGATAGGCTAGACTACATTCCCCTGGGAGCAAACGACCGGTTTCGCGGATCTCACCGCTAGTCAGGTATAGGTATTCAGTTACCCTTTCCTGGTTCATGTATATAC
>UZAN01041008.1:39131-63810 GCA_900618425.1 Echinostoma caproni
CGAGCCTTCTGTATGCGAGCTGACACTTCATCCGTGATGCGTCCACCGGGTGAGATGTAGCTGCCCAGATAACAAAACTTATCCACCTGCTCTATTACTTCCCCAGTGAGAGTGAGGGTGGGTGCTGGACCAACCCAGTCTTGTAGTAACATTTTACACTTTGAAGGTGCAAAACGCAGTTAACTGCGATTGGATAAATGTCGAACGAGGTAGGATTTAGTTCTCAGACGATTGATGGAAAACCGCAAGGTCATAGAGAACTTTCACCTGGCTAGCCAGTTCCGTATGAAGCCACAGAGGTACCCTGACAATATTGTGAAATGTTGGAGTATGACTAACCATCCACCATGGCCGCACCCACTTCCACCAATCCCCAGACGGGAATGAGTCTATTGATAGCCGGTTCTCCAGGGTCATAGTGACCAGCTGGATGTATTATACATACTGAATTAGTCCAACTGAAAGATATTTGAACCCTGTCATGGTCACTGGAACCCCAAAACCAAACACAATCTCACCCCCAGTCAGCACTTGGCTGTGCGTGAGTTAGAAATATGTCATCGGGCAAAATACATGTAATGGCCTGGGGTCGCTTCTTAATACGAAACTTTTAAGTTCCTCGATCGCTTGTGGTTGGGATTCTCAAGCTCTCCACAAAAAGTAGCGGTCTTCAGCGATACCATAATTCGGATAATACTGCTTCTGTTGGCTGTCTACCCAGAATATAACTCATCATTACCCACCGACTCATTACGAAATACGCGACGGCTTAACTCAGAGTTGATGACATGCTCGTTTTATTTAACCAGCGCTAAACAATGTGAACATCGACAGTCGCAGACGATGAATATCTTCCATGCGCAAATTCAGGTCTCACAACCGTAAAGCATAACTGACCTCACTGTGGCTCAGTGTAAGCGACGTATTAGTTTCAGGGAAACATCACGTCGGCACCAAATGTGTTTCAGTTCCGCGTACGCAGCTCGAGCCTTGGAAATGAGGGCTATCACCGTTGTTACGGTGTTACCGTCATTTGTCATGCGGTTAATCGTGAATAAGGTGGGTTTAGTCTTTCTGAATAAGCGGTCGCGGATGATCAGAGGCGATGCCCGAGGATGTGGTATGTTTACCACACAAAACACCACGTGTATCTTCTGACAGCGCTGTGGCGTGGGAAACATGGCTATTCTCCTCCCCTGTCGAGTTTGACTTACCCCATAAGGTTCCACCGATCTATCTGAAAGTGCACTGTTGCCTTGTAGTTCACGAAAAGGCTAGAACTACTCTGGGCTAGGTGACCGAGTAGTACAATAGCCCACAACGCATTCAAGCATGAACTCTACGATTTCAGATAATTTGCATCCAAAAACTTAATTTTTCGCTGAAAACAATTCTACACTGTACACACCTCGTTGCTTCCCCAAACCCCTACCATTTCACTCTCATCAGTCCTGCTCACACCGAGACGCTCAAACGACTCTACTGACAGTAGTGCCTCAGATGAAAATCCTCCCCCCATTCCGTCGCGTCCTACATCGACTAGCATCCAAGTCCCACCGGATCCCTCAACAGTTGAAGCCGTTATTCGCCCTCGATATACTTTCAAACTAGCCACATTTAATGTGCGTATTATGATGTATATAGAATGACTGGGACGGTTGATTTTTACCCTTGAGACTCTAGCCATCGATGTGTATTGTGCCCAAGAGACTCCAGCTCAACCAACCGATTAACGTCCCCATTATATTATACTGCGAAGTTTCCGTTTAATCTTTCTCAGGACCCTGATGCTCGGGTTTCTGGTTTTGTTAGTGTTGGCGTAACTCTCACTTAGAGCTAAAGAAGCGTTGTTAGGCTGGATCCCAGTCGACAGTCATTTGTGTGCAGTGAGAATTAGAGGTTCGTGTAAAGTGAGCAGTCGTCACTCCGAAATTCACAAACTGCTTATCGACCTAGCGTACGCATAGACGGACTGTAACCCGGATACAGCCCAAGATATCTTCCTACAAAAACTACGCGACCTCTTGCAAAAAGCGAGTAGATCCGAGATAGTGATTTTAGCAGGAGATATGGATGTTGGAGTAGGTCGGTTGTCTTCGAGCAGAGGGCCTTTGGGAGACCCTTCTGTTCTCCGAAAACGGGGATCGCCCGCTGGATCTAATTTTCTGACCACCTCTTATTCCTCACCAGAACGAACTTCAGACGATCCAATTGCCGGTAGGCCACTTGGGATCCGCCCTCCTAGAGTCAGCGATTAACGTAAATCCACCAGACGAACATAAGCCAAAAATGGTGAGATTGCATGCAAGACTGTCGATCGTACTGGTGCACTCCCCTCGAATCCGACCACGGATTAAGTTGCGCCAAACTGTCTATATGCTTCGGTGGGCGTTTGAAAAGTACTATTTTTATTTTTTATTTCAACACGTAATTCATTACAGAGAACTGGCGAGTGTGCCACAACTTATGAACAAAAAGAAAACTGAAGAATGTGTTCATAGGCTGTGTGGGCATGTTATATATTTCACACTTGTCTGAGGACAGACTGTGTGCCAAACAAATCATGGTACAATAATCTTTATAAAAAAGAAACTGTTCCATGATTGGCTTGTGAGCTGATTGCTGCCAGGTTACCCAGGTCAAGGCAAGGAAGTAAAAGAGAAAAAAGAAAAGTAATACGATCAGTAATATGAAGGACGATGAATGACTTCCATAAATGCATGAATGTGCAGGAATTAGCAAAAAAGCGAGAGGTTCCAAAAGCAGAGAGGAGCCAAAAACTACAAGCAATACAGGACTATTTTGAGCATGTCGATGAGACGTGTGTCAAACTCGGCCAAATTCGGTGTTATTCTGTTTTTTCTGGCCACCGCTGCACATTTATTCTTTCATTTTCTCATTGTGAAGTCGCGGGCTCTAATGATTTCACTTGACCGATCAATATGAATGACAATTTGAAAAAGGGTTACATTGACTTTATTTTTCTGTCTGTAGGCTGTAATCTCTCCAGTTTTATCTTCAGTTGATGTTGATTCTCAGGCAATCTTTCGTTTGAGCGCAACTGTTCATTCCCTCCCGCGAATTCTTCTGACCCCGCGGCCTACCCCACGCAGACGGATGAAGGTCATTTCTCACGCCAGTGAACTTTCGAGTGTCGCACAAAGTGAATTCGTTTTATGAACAGTAATTTAATCTCGGGCACCAAATTTTTGTCCTAATGCATTGATGGATAATACACATTGTTTGCACATGCCCCTTACAAAGTACTTCCCGAGCTGGTAATCAATACAAGTTATTATACTCATGAAATACTATCCACTGCCTATCTAGTACTTGTTCCCATGCAGGGTTCCTCGCCCAGCCAGGTTAAAGGATGCCCGAGGTCAGGTGGTTTCTTAAATTCAATGTTGCATCATTTTTTTCTTTCTTATTTCCATTAGATGATGGTTGGTAAAGATGCTTTCCATGAGCACCTTGCAGAAGAGGATAAATTAATTCTCGACTTGATCTGAACAAGTCATTCTTCCGATGAGTTTCACCTCTTTTATCATCGTAAATCTATAATCTGAGACGTACGGTGTAGGTTTGTGAGCTTGCTATTTTTAAACGGTTTATTCGTGAATCAATGCAAGGATTAGATGTTTTATTTTGTATTTTGAGGAATTTGACCTCGTGCTGTTTTTTAAATATATTGTGACAATTAGTCTGTGAATGACTGGAAAAATTTACCCTGGAAGCACACCACCCGTTTCACAGCAAGTGCCATTCGTCAGGTGTACGTATCCGATTATCCCTTATATAATTGTTCACATACAGTTACTGTACACATTTATAGTTGACTTTGAACTTTATCTTTGGCATTCATTATTTTCAATGTAAGTTACTGATACTTGGCCTAAGACAATTTCTCATCCCACATTATGCTCAACACATTTACTCAGCGCTGAAATACTTCGCAGAACTATAGTACTACTGCGAGGGAACTAGCACTGCTTCAGTGTTCACATATCGAGTGAATCCAGGCGTAAATGCGACTTAGGCAGAATACAATAATGATCGCTCGGATTTGGACCTCGGCACTCATCATTGCTAAACTAAGATGCAGTTAAACGATTGCCCGAGATTAGAAGAAACTGCTTCGAGCTATTTGAGGGAAGACCTCAAGTAAACACGCAGTTAATTGGCAAGCGATCTGTAAAATGAAAGCACAAAGGCTTTAGCTTGTAGTCCGAGGACACTTCTGCCACCATCTTAATGGGTTCTTTGTAAAATCTCTGAAACCCTGCTCTGAAGGAAATAAACAGCATACAGTCTTCTATTTATGTATTCAAATCTATCTCCGTTTTCCCTATGTCATCAACAGTCTTCTTTTAGGTTTCATTTAGTTTGGTAGTTGGGACAGAAAAAAGATCACTGCCCAGATTGCGATCAGCGGCAGCTTTTTGCCTTGTGGATCCAACCAAGTGAACAACGTCTGACTGAATTATCTTGGATAAGCGAAGCTGCACAGAAATGCGATTTAATCCAACATTTTCAGTGATTTACCATAGGGATCGTGGTCCCGCCTCAGTATTCTACGTGCACGGCACAAGGAAGCAAATGCGTGATGATGAAAAAAATAAGGACCAACTGATCTCTTTCAAATTTGATGAACCGTGAAATTGGTAAAATATTCTTATCGAGTACAAAATTTTAATTAAACATGGACTATATGATCTGGAAAAATCGAGCAAGAATTGAAAGCAACATGTAGACTGAATTATCAAAAATGATGCGAATTTAGATGGATCCCAAAATTCTATTCTTCACGGATCAACCACGTGAGTGAGTTTATTGACTAACCTCAATGGGGTTTAGGGAAGTAAAGCCGGTTAACTGGGTGAGGAAGTCTCACTTGTGATGGTTTCAATCAGGAGTGGAAACAATTGTAAAGCGCAACTTACAAACTCAATCCGAGAGAGAATACCGTAAAAAAACTTGTATAATATTGATACTGAGGGGAGTTATAGGTACTACATTGGGTTCGGTCAGTAGTATAAAATTAAGCCAACAACAGCTCAGTTTCATCTAGAGCAACCAACAGACGTGATCTCTGGTGAACTAGTTGCGCTGTCTATCTTTCAGAAACCCATTTAATTGACCGATAGGGGAATAATTGGATGAAGAAAAAGGCTCAAAGCAGTACGGAAGTGAAGATGCGATATTCGGATCAAGTACTTATGTGCTGAAATCGCGTAGATTGAAAAGCGCCCATCGGTTCACGGCTCTCATTCATATCAGTAAGGTTTTTGATCATCGATTATGATTTAACCGAGGGGCTTACCGGAAATTTTAAGTGGATCCATATGAACATACCCCCTGGTTTACGTTTTCATACACTTATGCCAAGTCTCAATTTAATTATCTCCAAGTGACTGTCTGCCTCAGTCGACATTGCACGCAAGGGGAGCCCACCGGGTGATATGCATTGCACACCTTAGCTTCTGCATCTTACGGTTACGTAAATCAGTGCGCATCCCAGTCTACTTAACCTCGGCATTGCTGGCCCTGTCGTCCCACCACACATGTGTAGTGCGGTGTAGATGTTGATGTTCGAAAACCAACGCTCAATGTTCATCTGCAACTCGTAACAACAACCATGTATTTAACCCATCAACAGGATAAATGAAACACACGAGAAGATATAACAACATGTGGTAATTGCAAGCATAGTTTCCCCGTAACTAATTTGAATAAAGAAGCCAAAATCAGTTTTGCACAATGTATTCTGGATCAGTTCATTGCATCTGTACACGTGCATATTGCAGTCTATGTGATCATTAATATATGGTCAGTAAATAACAGATCCATATATTAACGATCACAGACTGCAGTATCCACGTGTACAGATGCAAAATGAACTGATCCAGGATACATTGTGCAAAACTGATTTTGGCTTCTTTATTCAAACATGTGATAAAATGGAATAGTTGTTGGACTGATTACGTTACGTATATATACATATTTCCTTGATTCGTTTTTGGTCTATCTGTTTCATTGATGGCTTGCTTTAGTTCCGGCTATACATGTGGCACAAATATGCCAAACTGAAACGATATATGCTTGCTAGTCTGTCGAGAAGAACGGTCCTGGAAAATGTAATTTACAACCAACTCTGAACGTTTTAGAAGAACATTTTTGTCAAAGAATTTCCTGATGCTTATTTCCATTATCATGGGCCAAGAAAACAATTAAAAACAGCCCAAAAATTAATCGAATATAGCTCAAGAGCGTCCTTAAACTAGACGCGGAAATCCTTGAGTCTCGGGGGACGTTTTCAAAGAAATTTTGCAGAGAACGATGAGCAAGACAAATTTAGCTACATGTATCACATTTAGGTACGTGTGAAACAATATTCAAAATCTTCATAAAAATTAAAGTGCTAGACAACCGCATCACAGGCCTTTGTAAAGACAGTAGTCAGGTGTATGGTTATACATTTACAACCATTTAATCACTCAAGTCCGGCTTTAGGCTGTTTGCCAATCATGGTACAAGTGGTTAGGACGATCTATGTATGGGGAAATAAGAACAAGCGAACAGTGGGACTAACAGAGAAAAGAGCGAGCGGAGAAATATCGTTTCACAGGCAACATTGTGTGAATTACCGATAGAAAACTAGGGATAAATGACGATTGAACTTACGCTTATTTGTTTTACAACCGATGTAAAATCATCATCGAAAACGGAACATCATAATAGGACGGGTGTTGACTGGATACGAACACATTAACTATGATAAGATGGGACAAAGTCTTATAGATGTTTTGTCCTATTTGGGACTTATCAACAGTGCAGACGAGACAGCTATCCAGTTCTCTTGTTCAGTCATCATTAGAATTTCTACCACATTTAAATGAATTTAATGAACTCCTTAGAATCGAATCCCACACGCAAGATAAACAAAAACTCAAGTCAGTGGATGAGAAAAACAGAAAAGGCTAATTCTAATATTCAATGTCATTATTAATATTAATAGCTTTTGATTTTATTTAATTCATATATGAAAACTATTCAAAAAAGAACCACGGTCAGTTGAAAGCCATGTATA
Organism: Echinostoma caproni; assembly: GCA_900618425.1. Lineage (NCBI taxonomy): Eukaryota > Metazoa > Platyhelminthes > Trematoda > Plagiorchiida > Echinostomatidae > Echinostoma > Echinostoma caproni. The sequence continues at coordinate 46,222 of UZAN01041008.1, forward strand.
AAATTTATTGCAAGCAGGGCGCTACATTTCTTCAGGAATCTTAACCGGAGTCTGTGACTCAAAAGTTTGACCCACATGGTAATGGGGTGTAGCCTAACGTGGTGACGAGACCGAGGTACCCATGTGGGGGCTAATAATATCCTGCCACGCAATCGCTTCGGGTAACGGTTCGGTCTGTTTTCTAATGATTCGGGTTTAAAATTTGATTCAAATGTAAACTTTTCAGCGTGTTGAAGTTTTTCAACAGAATATATATACGTATACAACGCATGATCCGAGAGGTAAGGGGAAAATTTTGTGTTGAATTATAATACCCTGCGATCGATTCAATTTCGGTTAGGTAAATAGTCAAGCAATATATACGCAAAACATGGGTATGTTGGCCATTCGTCTACGTAAGTTACATTCGTCAAACATGATGTGCGGAATACGCGATTTATTGGGTGCTTTTATTTTTAATGTGCGAATTCTAAAACAAATAGAACAAGGAACTTGAATAGCACGAGAAATATTAAAAATTTGCATTATCTCCGAAGAAAACATGGTCACAAGATTTTCGTTATTTGATTCTAGTCGCTCTACAAAGACAAACCACATGACGAAAAAATCAAAATGAACCTATTGAACTGTTTTTTGGCAGATTGAAGTCTTATGTTGAAACTGTGAAGAGTTCATTAACCTTGGTGGGATTCGAACCCACGCATGGGCGCCTGCTACTAAAATCTACCAAACCACAATTTGAACAATTGGCGTGGCCTTAGAAGTTCTTTGGGTGGACTCCTGTGAATTTTAAGGAAAAACTACCCTGGTCATCTGCTTACGTGCTAACTGCCTCCGTAATTTGGAAGGATGATTTGAATGTGAATTGATCAGTGTTAACGGTTTGGCCTCGTAGCTCAGCTGGTAGAGTGTGCGCTGTAAAAAAACGTGCGCGGCATCCATTCGTGGGTTCGAATCCCGCCGAGACTACTGAAACTTTTGCAATTAAAAAAATAACTCTGTTTGGACGAAAGTGCTCCAGGCAAACATCACAATGTATTGATTGCTCGCAAGAACAATAACTACTGGAGTATTTTAACATAGAAATCCTTGGATAACTTTGCAAGTTCACACCCCATGACATCAGGATTGACGGTTAGATCCACACAAAGACACTCCAAATACAACTAGTATTTAGGTGAGGAGAATATCCAAAGTCGAACCGATTTTCACGATGTTTGCTGAAGCTGTGAGCAATGTATGCACTATTGCAGCAAAAGCGTCACCATTTAATCACCGAAAATGCACCGTTTCAACACCCGAGGCTACGAAAACAACTTGCTGACTCGGAAAAAAAAGTTGAGCGCATTTTAAATACTGTCGGAATATTGTTCTCACTAACAAGTCGGTCCCGAGCCGCCAATAGCATGTGCAGTTGTAGCATAGTGTGAACGCCAAAATCTAAACCATTTCAATTTACACAGCCGTATTCCACAGAGCTGACCTGGAGATTTGCGACACAGTAGTGATTACTCCATAGATTATAACCTATTGCAATCCATGGATTACCGCAGTAATCGTTCGACCATTGACAAATAAATATCTCCTTGTTTCTATGAGAACAATTTCCAAGAACATACGTTTATCCTTGGGTAATTCTCAATACGAACGATAGTACACATTTTAGATGCCCTAAAGCCCACAAATATTTGCTAGGTAAGTCATAATTTAGGCATTGAATGCATTTCGGAATTCAGGAATTTATTTAACCTCAATATATAACACTAAAATTCAGTAATTTTTAATCGCACAAAATTTTGATTTATGTAAAATTCTTAGGCCAAATATCGGTTTATTAAACATTGAATTCTTATAAGCGATTTTAACACTCATTTTCTAGTTTCTATACATAATCGGTAGCGAAATGGTGCCCGTCATATGTTCCCCTGTGCTGAATGGGCAATAAATCTTTTTCATTTAAAAAGCAACAGTCAAATTGCATAGATAAAGACTGCTTTTCGAAGTATTCTTTTAAATTTTATCGGACGGATTTGGGCGTGAACATGAACTGACTTACTGGATCAATTTCACGGATTACTTTTTGATCGCCTGATGCCAGAGCTGGTCCTTTTCCGGACGCCGGGGACGTCGAGGTGTTTCCTAACTTCTCATTATGGCTTAAGTTTTGGCCATCCCGATGATCCAATTTTTCATGCGCATTGTTTGCTGGCTGTGGGGCAGTTTTGGGTTCAATCACAACCCAAGGGGGAACCGCGCCTGCCTCACGCCGATGCGACATAATGATTTATGCTATAGTCCGCTCTGCAATTTTTGTTTCATAAAATATCACCGCGCTGAATACTGCCCGTATTCGATGCCGTGTGTATTCGCTATTACGCGTTTCACTCGACCCGACACCAATACTGACTGCCAAGGCACACTAAACTTGTGTTTGATTGGTTCAATTAACTTGGCTATGGATCGATGGCCGATAGCCACTGTGATTGGATGAATCGTCCGATACACGTGAGCTGTCTATCTGCGAGCCTGATTTGCGCCAGCCATCACCTGCATGCTATGTCCAAGTTGAATGAGAGGCAGTTTGCAGTCCACATACGAGAGACTGACAGATCACGCATCGCCCGGCTTAGGAAACTGCTACTGCAAAACCGTCAGATTGGTTGTTGAATCGGAATAAGCCAGCCGACGGGAGAAATAAATAAATAAACAGGGAGGGCAAACACATTAGAGAATCCCTCCGTCAGTAATATGCTGTTTGAATTTTCTCTCGAAATTCAATGGCGTGAACAGGATTTGGGTTTCCGATTGGTAATTTATGAGTCTATTGATCAAGAGACTAGTGGCGATTATTCATTTGTGTGAGCTAGACGTACACAGCCTTTGTGAAGTCGGAATGCTGAGACACTATTTTATCCACTAAGAAGGAGAGATGACCGCGAAAAGCAAATTAATTTTGGACGTGAATGCAAAATATGTTAGCGATTTTAAATAAAGTAATTTTTTTATCTCGTTTGATAGTACCAACTAACAGGAGATCAAAATTAGTTTGTCCAATGACACTGACAATTCCCCTAACCACAGCTCAGTTTCTTTAATGTATACAATGTGATGATTCTTATTTCAGCGGTCCTAAAATAGATTGCATAACACTCGGGATATACATAGCTCTATTACAGAAACAGTATTTAGTAGAACGAACTATGTGGCAGTCATTCTCATAAAGAACTTCAAAAACCATGCGTACTTAGCCTAACTTTACGAGCAGCAAACATTCGGCAGCCTTCATCTAGTTTCTAAGTAAATAAAAACAAGGAATAAAAAAATCCGGTGTTAGCCTGACTTCTGTTCAAGGCATAGGTACAGTAAAAGACAGTGAGCTGTTATACTATACCAATTTCATCCTGGGGTTGTGAACGTCAACTGGAGATGAACAAGTTACTCGTGTGTCCCAGTTCCAGCTCATACAATCCGAGATGAAATCATTCTGAATTCGTTAAAAAAACAACTTTATTGATTTTTAACGATTAAAATCAAAGTAGATTTTTGATTTTCTAGAGATTTTCCGTAAGCGATGAAACCACATTTGGAAATACGTAGCGTTTGAAAAGCCTCGAGTTGGTCGTATCTGATGATTAATCACGATAAATCTCGTTTAAAATCTATGGATATTCGTCCCAATGGAGCACAAAGGTTTGCAGGCGGAAGTGTTTAGTATCACGTTTTTTCTGGAACTAATATTGCAAATCCGTTGCGCTCTCAGCGACCACGATTCAGACTGACGAAAGACTGTATCATCATCATTATCATCATTTTACATCGTAATACGGTGAAGTGAACTTCACTGAACGCTGCCAAACTCATATTGCATACAAGGTGAGTGAGACTGTGTAGGGAGGACAGGGATTGGGCTTATTTTTAGGGACGGGAAAAGAAAGCGAACCTCTGTGGTCAACACACAGAGTACACAGTCCAACTATGCGTACATACTATTTCAAGTATTCCGGTCTGATAAGAAGTGACAACATGATCTCCATTGCTGTTGGTTCGCAGCCATGACCTTCGGTGTCTCCAACCATGCGGTTTCGGAGTCTTTTGAACCCCATCCCGGAAGACGAGAGACACCTACTGTACCTAATCTCCGTGTGCATTTCTTCCTCGTCTCCACTTCGTCTTCACGCCATCTGCTGACCTCCACGTGGCGTTCTCTGACCTGCAACAGCAATTGCAAATAAGGCGCGTTGCGGTAGGCGACCGTCAGACATACGCAAAACGTGCCCTGACCAACGGAGCCCATTGAGCTGGATTCGATGCGACAGCGAGTTCTTGTTTGATGCAATCCCAAACACCCGACGACATACTTCTGGGTTACTAACCCGCTCACTTCCTCCCACCTGGGCCAGGCTACATAAGCATCGATTGTCGAAAGCCACTAGGCAACGGATGTCTTCTACCAGCATATTCACACGTTTTTTAACATCAGTCTTTATTGGTGTACTAATTGTTGTTTGATCGAGCAATAAGAAATTCATTCAAAACGCTTCCTTTTTTGTTTTGAACCGGTCATCGAGTAGAACCGTTTCTGCCAAATCAACNTCAACCCAGAGTTTGCACTTTCTAATTCGATCTTCGATATCTAACTGCTCTACTTTGCGCATACTTGCCAACGTTCTATTGCCTGTAAACTGAGTTCTCTCGGTACTAAATGAAAAACAATACAATTTTACATTATATAATAATCGTTGTTCAGGAAGTTTTGATTTTCCACTCTATTGTTTTCTTAACTGAACGCGATAATGGTGCTAATGTTTTACTAAAATTTTCTTCGGACTGGTGGCATGAACCATCAAAAGAAATTAATATGCTCAAACGTTGATATTTCTAGACGTACTACTTGAACCAAATGAATTAGATGTTGAACACTCCTGTAGTAGAACGGCGTTCCTCTCTCTCTCTCTGCGTGATCCAACAGAATAAAATTTTTAACAGAGAAAGCCTACATATGAGTTACCCGTTTTCGAACACTGTATAAGCAAAATCATCAATATTACCTTTGATCTTATTTACCACGCATTCAGTTCCCCAAGTCACAAGACGACTAACATTATTATTATTATTATTATTATTATTATTATTATTATTATTATTATTAGGAGCAATTCCAGGTTAAAAAGGATAAAAGACAAATTTTGAGAGAGCAGGTTTGCTAAGTGAGGGTGTTCAAGATCGAATTTTGCACAGAGTGATACCGTCCGGGTCATACATCATGAATCGTGTGATGCGCATCGGAGTCGCCGACCGGGGTGCGGTCCAGTTATCATGTTTAGCTAAAATCGGGCACAGAATGTAACAGCACTTATTCATACCCATGTATGATAACAGTTTCCATAGAATTACCACACTTGAAAGGAACTGTGATGCGGTCGACCAACTGGTGCCCTATTGAAGTTGAGGCGTACTGTTTTAATTAGGTATGGTTAACCTCTGTTCTGAAGCTTATAGATCACAGTTAAACCTAATTAGGAGATACAGATTATTTGCGTTTAAGCTGCCGGTCACAATTTAGTTTTTAAACTTCAAAACTGATGTCTGAGTGAACTACGAGAAGGTCCCTGTGTGTAATATTTGGCGGGAACAACGAGTCACTCTCAGTTTCACTCACTGTTTTCACAGAAAAAGCCAATACATCGAGTCGCAATGCTTCATTGCACATGGTTCGTTTTGGGGCGTAGCCCAAACATCATAGGGGAAGCGCGGTGAGTCATACAAAATGTGGTCTACTCGTCATTCTGGGCGTATCAGATGCACTGCAGATGTCTGGTATTTCCTATGACACCGTGAGCTGTGTAAAATATTGTGTGCGTGTGTATGATTGTGCGTGCGCTGGCGCGCTTGAATTCTCCCGGGGATCATAGGGCTAATCAGCATGATGACGAACTAAGGAGGTGTACGTTATCACCTCAAGCGGACCAACGATGATGCCCAGTCAGAATGATCCTGAAAAATACTCTAACCACGAGATGTTGTCAAAGATTTAGGGTTTCCAGACTTCTTTCCATCAGTTCCTTCTATCCGATAACGTATTTTCTGCTTCATTGGTCTGAGCAATAAGGATTGCAATCAAATCGAGTATGTTTCACTCTGAGGGAATTATAAAACAGCATTCATGTAAGCAAAGCGTGAAAACAGTAAATAGGATAAAAATAAATAATATCAGAGTGAAGCACTTACTCCGTGGTGTTTTCAGTCCAAAGTGACTATGCCTAGAGCGTCAGAGCATCCGTTAAAGAATGCTAAAACCGAGGATTTCCATACGATGGGTAGTACCTGCAGGGCAACAAAGTGTGAATGGGTTTTTGACACCATGTGATGGAGGAAGTTTTGTGTCATTGATTTCAATCTCTTTCTTTGATCATGCACAACAATGCTTTGCAGCTACCAGTTCAGCAAATTGGGCGCTACATAAAAAGACGAACGCGTGAGAAGTCTACCACCAACTTCAAGGCTTTATTAATTAAACTAAAAGAAAGTTTTGGCGAGATACACAAAAGTCAGGGAAATGCATATACACACCAAAGGTTCTGTGAGTGGGAGAGGAAGGTGAGCTTATTCAAGGTCGAGAGTTTCGAAATAACTTCTCGTTAATTTCGTGTAAATGGAACCGAAAATGCTTTAACCAGGTGAATTCCAGTTTATAAATAACATCAAAGTACTGACCAAATGTTTGGTGGGCTAAACTATATTTATATATGGAAGCAGTTATCAGGAATGTCGTTCTATTGAGTTCTCTTTTGTGGAAGGAAACTGCATCTATAAATTTAGACCGGTTTATACAGAAGTATGTTTGTGAGGTCAATGAGTGTGCTCCGCATGTTTGACTCACTCTGTTTGTACAATCCAGTGATGGAGTGGTCATGGTATTATACGGTTCTCACATTCAGGATAAATACGAAATTATACAGATGGTAATAGTACGGTGGACCAATCCAAAGACTGGTGTTTTTAAGATAGAGGACAAGTTGTTAGCGGTTTGTCTAAATTATCTAGTACAGATGAATGATAGTTGAGGCCGTACCAGCGTTAGCAAAAAGAACATCGATGCTTATGAATGTTAAGGCTCAAAATGCTAGTACTATAAATTCAAACGGACTTAAACGTGTCAAACCCGAACAACGTTCGGAGTGTATCGAAAAAACGATGCGCCATGTGATTTGTTTTATACAAATTGTAATTTTGGGAAAACACAGCGATGTCGCTGTTTTCCCAAAATTACAATTTGTATCAAACGGACTTACTCTAACCATAAGCAAAAGCACCTAATGTGGATCGGACTAATCAGTACGCAAACTCATTAGGAGTATTTTCTGCCGAAATAGGAAACGTCACGTGTTACAGAGTCTTCATGTACTCAAACGGCAGACTGAGCTTTGGGCTAGGGGCGAAGAGATTTCGAGACACTTTCTTTGGAAACTGACCTGACATTCACAGCCAGCTACTTGGAACCCTTCAGTTAAACATTGATTGACTGGATCTGAAACCATTTAACGCTTTATCAAATCACTCCAACTTTATCGTGCAATCATTTGCACAGACAATTTGCTAAAGAAGGAACGCTTAGGGGAAGGCTGGAGAAATGAACATGGAAATGAGACACTGTGGCAGCGATTGTAAAGTGTGCAACTTTCACAACCAGGAGGTTTATTTGATCCTACCTCATCATTTGCGGTTCCCGCTCTGTGTGACTTTATATGATTTAAAGTTGGATGAATATCAAGCGATAAATAGTCTGACTAACCCTGTATTGCTCGAGATCAACATATTGAGGAAAATCTCTCCTTTTTGATGCATTTCAATAGATGAACAATTTTCGGCTATAATTCTGTGTAGTCGGTAACCTATGCAGCTATTTTTGAGGTTCGTTGTACGCAAAATTATTATTCATTATTATCTGCTACCATACTATACATTTGCCATTTTTCATGTATTATGCGGAAAGATGGAAGCTCATCATCTGTTCAAACTGATGCGAATTATTGGTTCATGCGATTCCGCCTAATGAGACAAATATTTTACTGCAAACTATTGCTTATTCAGTGCATTCATGCATCACCGTTTTGAACTGGTCTTGAAATGAACGCATATTGGGGANTCAATTCCTTTATTCTTATTATTTACACTATCATCTGGATTGACAGGAAAAGTGGGGCAAATCGAATTAAAGAAGCCACACAGGGAGAACCATTTTGTTTCTTTGGCAATGGAACAATAATTGCGGGTTGACTTTTGCTAATTGTGTAAGACACAAAAACAACAAGCTGATTGAAATAAAATCTAGACTACATATATGGTCGCTATTTGCAATTTACGTCAACATTCAAGAATTTCAAAGGTCTGTTACGCATCGGTTTCCAGTTCTACTTAGTGAAACGTGAAAGCAATTACATGATTTAACCCGATGAAGTATTGGCCTGATTTTGCAATCCTTGACGAATTTTGTCCGAGTATACTGACTGACAGATTTCCGCCGGTATTTTTACATATTCGCACAAACTAAATGTAACATATAAACAATTGTATTACAGTGCATCTATTCTAGATTTTTTTCAATTTTGTAATGCGCTGTGGTTTCATTTTATAATTTGAACGTGTTAAGAACTTTATTGTTTCTTAGACCTTTATAGTTGTTGCAGTTAGCAGGTATTTACTTATTTTTATTGTAAGTTATAGGCTTTCCCTGCTAGTTTTTAGTCAATCTGGTTGAAGGGTGAAATTTGAAAAAAAAACATTTGTTGTTCTAACAGTAAAAAGCGTGAAAAAAGTAAATACTATCGCTCAATAAAAACCCATATACTAGCGTTATCCATTATCGGATTTATCACTAACTCCAAATTAGTGAAAAAAAACAGTGGGCTTCCGTCCAACAAGCGGCGCATCTCAAAGGTTTACAAAGCCATAGTTCCATCTCCTATTTACCTAAGTGACATTAACTTACAAGTAATTACCTACCTGCCATTCATTTGTGGATTCGTCCTTCACTTTACATCAGCCTTAATCTCCGCTTGTATTTCTAGTTGATCTGCCTTTGTTCAATTTTTGTACTGTGTATCTGGGGTTCAAACGATAGTTGATCAAACGACGTATGTGAACGATAGGTGCACTGCTTTGTCACCGCTTCATGCAGAGTTAAAGTGAGGTCAAAACACACAGATTTTTTGAATTTCTGGGCCGCAAAATTGCCACCTCGTTTTTATGAATTCATATAACCAAGCCCTAGCAAGGCGGCCTCTCCACTCGTGTCGTTCATATTCATCTGTCAAATTTCCAATAAACCGGTCAATCTGATCGTTTTTAGTTGTGATTGAGTTGGACAAAAAAGACACAAAATCTGTTGGACCCAGCCGTTTCGCCGATTGGTGATCCATCACACTCATCACTTGGACAAAATCATGTTTCACATGCGGAGTAGACACTGATCGCGAATAATGGTTTACGGGATGCACAACTTGTTATTTTCACGCCAAGGTGGAACATCAAGGTCACTCATTGATCGTCATATGATAACGTAACATTTTGTGTGCTACAGTATGGTTAATGGTAGCCAATCTAGGTACCTGATGCACGAAAACCGATAGCTTCTGTCGGAGGCTTTGAACAGCCAACCAAATGATATCCCACTGAAAGAACTGTGATGCTAAATCAGGCAATAATTGAGCTCTTTAGTTCAAAAGTTCCGTATTGCTGATGAATTTCAAATGTGGAATATCACGAACCCATAGGAGCTACAACCCACGGTCTGAATTGTTTATATTGATGGACATGGAAGGTTTCTTAGATTGTGAACATATATGATTAAGTTAATCCTACGGTGATTTCTATAGATCTCTAAAACCTGTCAAAATGATCCATAGAACACCAGTTTCCTTCTGAATTTGGTTTCTTTCATTCCCCCGAAAAAAAAATACAAATTTTTGTAAGTTGCACAGTCTGAACAGATCAGGTTTTCTTCAAACAAAATGAATAGAGTACTAGGGAGCAGATAACTAGTTTTGGATGAAACCATTCACCCTGACACTCCAATCTGAATGGAATGGAATTAGTTATTGGAGCCCAAAGCAACACAAAATGTCAGCCAGCGCATTCTACTGTGCAATGATAGTTGTGCCGATTAGTCAAAAAATACAGAAACACTTTAAAACAGTTACTCTTAGTGTACCAGTTTCCAGTAAAATCATTGTTTATACGGATATCCGGCAGCATTCAACTGCAGAGAGAAAGAGAGAGCACGCGCGAATTTTCAACCAAGTTGGATGAAAACGTGTGCACAGACCGTAAAATCGTGTAGACTAAGAAGTTTGGTTTATTGATTGTTTTACAACCCACATACTATTTTCAGTGGCTGCCTTTTTTCACCTAGCCCTAGTTTCTTGAGCCTGACTGGTTCATTGGGGTTTAAGTACGTGCAGCGATGGGTAACTGAAAAGTTTAGTTTGCTGGATTGTTTTTGTGCTATCGAGAGGAAATCAGCGTAAAATTGAACAATCTCGCTTGACAGCTGTCAGGCTGCGCAATGCAACTGAATGCCTTACGCTTTTGGGGATCCGCGGTAGCAACAATCAGAGCGAGCATTGTGGCAGTCCTTTTGCCTCTAAATGGTTTAGTCGATTCGAAATTGTCCATCGGAGGGTAAAACGTTAGAATTCTTTTTATAGGTTCTCCCAATTTGTTAGCTTTATTGGTGAGGCAATAAAAAGTGTGCTGGCTGACAATGTATTGCATCAGGTATGCTCAAAAAAGATTTGAACCTGGATTTGAGGGCGTTTCATGAATCAAATTTTACCTTAGATTTCGTCATGGAGTTGGGAAAATACTGATTAACACTCCGATTACTCAATATTGTTCTACGAAGGCAGTTCGTGTATTGATCGTAGTAGTAGTAATACGCACGGAACTCGGAACACGAACCAACGATCAGCCCTCACGGACTGGATCGCGGAAGCACTGGACCGCAATGGCACTAGCACGCAATATCCCACGTGACTGATTCGCGAGGAAAAGGCCACAAGAATGGTAGTTCATTTATGGGAAGAAATGAGGGCGAATAAATAATATGTACAAAAGATCATTGGTTATCCAGGCTTTCGCCAATCGCATTCCACTATTGCTTGCATCATTCTGTTTCTATCTGGAATGCACTATCTCGGATTGGCTGGCACGATCTGCCTATGGTGTGTAGTCAGAAGCAGTGACACTTACGCGCATCATTGACGTCACCTTTCAAATTCAATTGATCGCAGGTGTCCAAAAACTGTAACGCACCGCTCCAGGGTAGGCGTCATCTCGTAGGCCTTGATCACAGTTTTGCGTGACAATTTAAAGGAGCCTCCATTACTGACTTAAGTATAATAGACAACACACTGATTTCCAGAGCCTAATGCTTCCGACTGGCAAATTATCTGAAGGAAAAGGCCATCCAGAGAACTACATCAACAGACACAATGAAGAATATGCCCGTTCCAGGCATTTTACCGCTTTTAAGAAACAGGTTTATGCCACAGTTGATTTCATAGTAGATTCTTTGGCTGAAACGGCGACTTGGTGACTATTCCACTCCGGTGCGAACACTTACTATGCCCAAAGGCTTTTTCTATTTTTCATCACGAACCCCGTGCTGTAGTTGTGTCTCAAAGACAAACTGTCTGATTAGTCTATCACAGTTTGAGTGCATTCCAACTCGTGTTCCAGTGGGGTGGAATACAAGGAAAGCACAACCAGCCGGTTCTCGGAGGGCATTCAAAAACACTGTTCGATGTGGTTTTCCAAACGAATGCTGCAAGTGTCATCGTAGTCCATACATTCAATTCGGGTCACAAACTGACGCGAAAGGAGATTTTGCTAATCGAGTTATCCATAATGGACTCAAAAGCAACGCAACACTGAATCGTGCTCACAACCGGTAATTGCGACCAGAATCGGCTGTTGAATGCCCTGTCCACAGAGGCAGTTTGCTAGGATCCTAGCGCTGCACTGATCGTAGGACAGACACTACATCCGCCTGATCCGTAACTAGTCCCTTTAGACACATCCTACAATATAAGCCACCAAAATATTTGCACTAGCACTAACACCACGGGTTAGTACACTAATAATGTTTGGCCTTGAACTACAACGACCCGAAGTGCGGTCCTGGAAAAATATTTCTGTGCCGGCCATCTTCAGGTTTATCAAGGGAAACTAAGATGCTTCTCATCTCAACTCCGGAAACTCGGGCAATTCCGAAAACCACGTCCAGTTTTGCTTTCTTCCTTTCACCGATTCGTCCTTCCAGTTCTACTCTATTGCTTCCTTGTATTATCTTCCGGTCTAGTACAACATGACTTTTAAACTAGTCGTTTTGGTTTGGTGATGAGCAGTTTTGTGTTATTGATTTCACTTGATTCAGTAACCAAAGAACTTATTGATGGTTACATCAACACTGATAATAAATTCAGCAAAAAGCTTCTAGAATACCCTTTTCAACCATTGCATTCTGATCTATTCCTTTGTTGTTCCCATCCCTTCAAATGCTCCTCATTTCGGCGTCCAACCTCTTGTATTAAAATCTATAAGAATTCCCCTGTGCCCTACTTGGCCCGACACATAATCAACAAGGAACAGGTCGTCACTGAATTACGTCAAAATTTGAGTCCGGAAACCAAACGGTGTTGATATTCTTCACGTTGTATAATAAGTAAGGTTTTATATTTTTTATTTAGTGTGATGATCGGTGTAAATTTTAGCTGAGATGTGCCCACATAAGCGTGTACATAAATACAAATATAAACGAGAATCACACTCTTATATCAATAGCTAGCTCCTACTGCAATGTTAATAATTCTCTTGTATCACTATTTGATTCAGAGCAGCAAAGAAGTTCACTCATTCTATTAAATGACTATTGTTCCACAGGGGTGTTTATTCTGGTCGATACGCGTATTCCAAATAGCCGTTGTTCTCAAATGAGATGCACCCAAAATAAACCGATAGATAATAATTTGGTATCGCAAATAAATTACCGAATCATGTGGCTAGAAACCGCCAGTATAAAACCTATCTTCATGAAGAGAGTAAAAATATATCCCAGTAAACGTGATAATTGACCCTTAAGTGTGCGGTTCTTTGAATACGCGTTTTGTAACGCCAATATGCCCAAACCGGAAGAAGGACACGCAGGATATTGGTAAAATTAAAATGTTGATCCCGTACCATACCTGTGACTCTCCACTGTTACTAAATTCTACCGAGGTTTTCGTTGTCTCAAAATTAACTAATGCACCAACAACCGCCGTCGAAACCGAGATATCGTACAATGATAAGGTAAACGACTAAGAGGAGTAACAGCATAAATGGATGCGATTAAGTACGGATGTGCTGTTTCGTGTCGGGTAATATCGCATTAATTCCCGTGAATGATGCTCAAAGCACCAGGCTTTGGAACGAAGAGATCCGACGGCAGTTAGGGTGTTGCAAGAGTTCTATCAACACCTGTATGTTCACATACAATCTGTATTCCTAAAGATATATAAATATATGATAGATAATGAAAAAGAACAAACGCTCTCCATTATTCTTTATTGTTTAAATTTTCATATATTAGTACCGTGTTGTTTAGTTATATGAAATTAAAATCATCTGCAGTTTTGTATCTGAGTGGCTTTTTCTACCAACAATTTCAGGTGAATTTTGCGTTGCACTGCTACGATTCCTTTCCCGTCATTTGCACTTTTCCTCATTAGTTTCTGATCATTTCCAACAATTGATCAGTGTCTTTTTTGGTTCGTATCAATATTGTCCATCATTGCGTGTGTTCTGCCCAATCAAGTCCTCGCAACCTCTCCGCTAAGTGGTCACATGATTCTCAGTTATCGGATGATCTATGAGCTGTGTTTGAGCAATAATCCATGTGTAACAGACGTTTTCTTTGAGTGCTGCTGGTGGTCATTATAACGTATTACTTGTGCATCATTCATCTCGCGGGGAGAATACTGCTTTGAATGGCCTGGTATATACTCGAGACCTGAGAAACTTTCATTGATTAAAATAGCTTTCATTCGTCAAACAGTTTCCCAGATCTCGTAAACCTGAATGTAATTATGAGTCAGGACACTTAAAGTACAAAATGAATCCTACCACACTTTTGATGACCTTACAATGAAGTTTGCCTAATGTGAACTGCTCAAGGCAATGTGTTTTCTTTCCAAGTGATTAAGAAGAGAGGTGTTTGAATTTGAGGGTCTGAGATGATTATTTTATTATTGGTCATTGTCTGTGATAAACAGCACGATTTGCTGAGCCATTTTCTCGTGTGTACCGTTTTCCTGTTTTATTGTTACCCGTGATTCGTTGTCGGCGAAAGTTAGCTTCCTTGAAGTGAGAAATTTTGCAGTGTGGCTGGAATCATACACAAGCACACTATACAAGCTCGGTTTACAATGTTACCAATCAAATTCGAAATGCTGAAAGCGAAACCAAAAGCAGCACTCAGTGGTTTGTATGCCCTGATTTATGCGTGAACAGTTCAGTTATCTGCTCAAAATGTGCTCAACGATTGTCTTCTCCTATGCAATTACTCGTACTGACCTTTTCGCTCAGCACATACAGGCCTATTCAATTCCAAAACATCCCTATGATACCACAAATGAATGACAAAAAATGATTTACATAGAAAAATTTGTCACATTTCCGATTCATATTTCTTATTCGCATTTAAGTCACAGTTACTTGTGAGTAGTGCTGTGGGATAATTGATATTGATTTGATCGAGTCTGGTAGGTTTGTGACAAGTTAGCCCGTAACCTGCATGGAAGTCCTGACTTCGTGGGAGGCTTTCGATTGGAGTTAACAGATTTTCATCTGTGTCTCCTTTCGTTGTTGTTGGGCCAACTGAATTGATTGACTATTACTGAAGAGGACAACTAAACAAACATGAATTGGCCATTCGGTGGCACCATAGTATGAGCTGATTGGCACCGTGGTAACGCATATGCTTTTCATGCGATGGGTCCGGAGTTCAAATCCCGGACTGGATGGTGGATATGCACTACTGATGAGCTCTAATAAGAGCGAAACTCGAGTCTAGTGCTTCCGAGTGTATGGTTGAATCGATGAACAGAGGATTGTGCGTAAAGGTGGACCAAATCAGAATATCTCTGAGAACACAAGCGTTACAAAGAAACTGGTATTCTGAGTTCCATAATCATTCCAATTCAAAACTATTTTCATGGCTAATTACAGATTGAGGTTAACGAAAGAACGGGAAATTAATTCGGATGTTAAAAACATTAGATCATAACTTCCTCTCACTCCGTATATAGGTTCCTTGAAGAGTCAGTCATCATTTGTATCTGGTGTTACGGTACGGGTCACTTGTCGGCAGTTCGACCAGTGGTGCTTGTGTCAACGGCTTTTGAGCACACAGAGGGGAGGGGGTTGGGAAGACGGGCACTGACTGCCTCCGCCTTGGCTGAAGTACGAAACCCCGTGTGTCTGACCGTACCGTTGGAACGAGATACAGGGGGCAGAATGCTTTTCTTTAGGATTAGTATCAACACAGCGAAACGACATCGACTGAGTAGGACTTAATTACTTCACTTTTCAGGCACGCAGGTTGGTCCTCACGGATGGTGTCAGGCACACGTCTAGTAGTGCAGTCAATGTGCCTTGTTCCACAAGAGCATATTACCGAATAGATAATACGGAAAAAGGTAGCAGAAGCAGGAGTTCTATCCATGAACTGCAGATACACCTACGATATATTATACTTCCCGCATTTTTCCTCTTTTCACATTCCCAGTGAACAGATGTGCTAGCTTTTGTGGGATCAAAGGTGGCGTTTTTGAGCACCCTAAATGAGACCGTTTTTCCCCCTCCCCTCAAGAAATCAATGACAGTTATCCGTTTCGTTTAAACTACTCGTGCGGGATGATTTTGCTCTAATCATACGTAATGCATGGCCTCAGTAATCATTAGCATAAAATAACACAATCAATTAGCCACTAATCGATGCTGACCTATTGTTCTGATTTAATAATTCCCAATCTTTATTCGCAGTTTCAAGGAGCTCATTCTGGAGTTATCCAATCTGTCTACCAAATAATAGAATGAAGTATTCCGGACGAGTGGCATATGTGAAAATAACTCTGCATTAGAAAACCCGTGGAGACTTAAAATTGATGAAACTTTCGGTTCAAATGTGCCGGATTGCTAAAGATTTGTCAGGTACTAATATAATCGATTGAAGGATAGATACTCAGTAAGTAAGTCTTAAACAGATGAACATCGTAAAATTCGCTTTGGAACGACAGTGTTTAGATGTGCAAGTTATGCACAGAAATGCTAGAGTCACGAATAACGAAAACAAGGCATGTTTGGTGATAAAGATAGTTTAACAAAACCAGTTACGTCATTAGAAAAAGTAGTATATGAATACGATAGTAAATGTAGACAATATTTGGTAAAGAATTTTTCAAAATGCATAACAGTGCAAAATATTTATATGACCTTGAATGCATCGTGCCTTCCGAATTTTGCTGAATAAAAGATTACATTCAACAGTTAGGTAATATGAACACCAGATTGGGTGAGTCGGAATGCACTGATCAACACAGACTTGCCCAGTCCCTTCTCCGAGGTGTCTTGTAGTTGTAGAATTTTTCCCAGTTCATTTCACCAGATTTCGGATTAACCGTCATATCGTTGCAGTTCGGTAACTTAGGCAACTTTTACACTTTCAGTTACTTCAAAAGCAAGGATTGAAACTACTGACGCTCGAGTACGATCATAAACGCATCTTTGTTTACTAATAAAATTATATGTTACGGGAAATGCATCACTGGAGTCCTATGCCTTAGATTAGCACCAGGCACGTATGTGAAGTATCCAGTAAAATCAATGAAGTGTCACCAGTGTAGTGTGGCAGGTTACTCTGCATCGGTAATAGGTCTCGCGAACCCCAAGGGATAAATAGGTCATTCTCAAAATTACAAAGCATTTCCAATGAAGAATGAAGCATTAAACCTGCAAAGAAAAAAATCCAAATTTGGCACGCATGCGTCAACTGCTTTTGCCTACACACACACACACAAACGCATACATACATACATACATACGAGCTGTCGTCTTTTTGTGGGAATGCATTGTTCAGATTGTTCAAAATTATCGTCCATTCATGGGACAATGCAAACTTGCCCAATTTCTGTCAAACTGATGACTTCAGGCGAGGAGATATTTTCATCCATCCGATTCTCTTGTGTAACTGCTTGCCTATTTCCACACGATTCGTATCAAACAGGGTTATACAGCCTACGACCAAGTGCACGTCAATCCTTAAGAGACTGACTAGATTAAAGCATAATTTGTTAGCGCATCATATGTTTTAGTTAGGGGTCAATGCGTTTTTATGCGTTCTATTCCGATGATGAATTTCCGATTCATTGCGAAGCATTCTTTCTGTCTGTTCCTTGATGCCATGTCTATTCGCACTCACGCACTGACTAATTCACTCACTATCAAGCAACACTCCCCGAATCATGGAAACAAGGAGTCATTTCTCCCATA